>CAWVQI010000261.1:0-49328 GCA_963932335.1 Andrena marginata | reverse complement strand
CGAAATTTTAGCAAATTTAATTGAAACTGTCTTCGATTTTTTTGGATTTTTTACAAATTTTAATTTTTATGAACGAAATTTTAGCAAATTTAATTGAAACTATCTTCGATTTTTTTGGATTTTTTTACAAATTTTAATTTTTATGAACGAAATTTTAGCAAATTTAATTGAAACTATCTTCGATTTTTTTGGATTTTTTTACAAATTTTAATTTTTATGAACGAAATTTTAGCAAATTGAATTCAAATTATCTTCGATTTTTTTGGATTTTTTACATATTTTTATTTTTAGGAACGAAATTTTAGCAAATTTAATTGAAACTATCTTCGATTTTTTTGGATTTTTTTACAAATTTTAATTTTTATGAACGAAATTTTAGCAAATTTAATTGAAACTATTGTCGATTTTTTTGGATTTTCTTAAAATTTTTAAGTTTTATGAACTAAATTTTAGCAAATTTAATTGATACTATCTTCGATTTTTTTGGATTTTTTTACAAATTTTATTTTATGAACGAAATTTTAGCAAATTTAATTGAAACTATTGTCGATTTTTAGGATTTTCTTAAATTTTTTTGTTTTATGAACTAAATTTTAGCAAATTTATTGAAACTATCTTCGATTTTTTTGGATTTTCTGACAAATTTTATGTTTTTGAACTAAATTTTAGCAAATTTAATTGAAACTATCTTCGATTTTTTTGGATTTTTTTAAAATTTCAATTTTTATGAACAAAGTTTTAGCAAATTGAATTGAAATTATCTTCGATTTTTTTGGATTTTTTACATATTTTTATTTTTAGGAACGAAATTTTAGCAAATTTAATTGAAACTATCTTCGATTTTTTTGGATTTTTTTTACAAATTTTAATTTTTATGAACGAAATTTTAGCAAAATTAATTGAAACTATTGTCGATTTTTTAGGATTTTCTTAAATTTTTATGTTTTATGAACTAAATTTTAGCAAATTTAATTGAACACTATCTTCGATTTTTTTGGATTTTCTGACAAATTTTATGTTTTTGAACTAAATTTTAGCAAATTTTATATAAACTATCTAAGATTTTTTTAGATTTTCTTACAAATTTTAAGTTTTATGAACTAAATTTTACCAAATTTATTGAACTAATCTTCGATTTTTTTGGAATTTTTTACAAATTTTAATTTTTATGAACGGAATTTTAGCAAATTTAATTGAAACTATCTTCGATTTTTTGGGATTTTTTTAAAATTTTAATTTTTACGAAAAAAATTTTAGCAAATTTAATTGAAACTATTGTCGATTTTTTTGGATTTTCTTAAAATTTTTAAGTTTTATGAACTAAATTTTAGCAAATTTAATTGAAACTATCTTTCGGATTTTTTGGATTTTTTGATTTTTTGCAAATTTTAATTTTTATGAACGAAATTTTAGCAAATTTAATTGAAACGATCTTCGATTTTTTGGGATTTTTTTAAAATTTTAATTTTTATGAACAAAATTTTTTAAAATTTACTTGAAACTATATTTGATTTTTTTGGATTTTCTTAAAATTTTTAAGTTTTATGAAGTAAATTTTAGCAAATTTAATTTAAGGTATCTTCGATTTTTTTGGATCTTCTTACAAATTTTAATTTTTATGAACGAAATTTTAGCAAATTTATTTGAAACTATCTTCGATTTTTTTGGATTATTTTAAAATTTTAATTTTTATGAACAAAATTTTAGCAAATTTAATTGAAACTATCTTCGATTTTTTTGGATTTTCTTACAAATTTTAATTTTTATGAAGGAAATATTAGCAAATTTAATTGAAACTATCGTCGATTTTTTTGGATTTTTTTAAAATTTCAATTTTTATGAACAAAGTTTTAGCAAATTGAATTGAAATTATCTTCGATTTTTTTGGATTTTCTTACAAATTTTAAGTTTTATGAACTAAATTTTACCAAATTTAATTGAAACTATCTTCGATTTTTTTGGAATTTTTTACAAATTTTAATTTTTATGAACGGAATTTTAGCAAATTTAATTGAAACTATCTTCGATTTTTTGGGATTTTTTTAAAATTTTAATTTTTACGAAAAAAATTTTAGCAAATTGAATTGAAACTATCTTCGATTTTTTTGGATTTTCTTACAAATTTTAAGTTTTATGAACTAAATTTTACCAAATTTAATTGAAACTATCTTCGATTTTTTTGGAATTTTTTACAAATTTTAATTTTTATGAACGAAATTTTAGCAAATTTAAATGAAACTATCTTCGATTTTTTTTATTTTTTTACAAATTTTAATTTTTATGAACGAAATTTTTGCAAAATTAATTGAAACTATTGTCGATTTTTTAGGATTTTTTTACAAATTTTAATTTTTATGAACGAAATTTTAGCAAATTTAATTGAAACTATCTTCGATTTTTTTGGATTTTCTTAAAATTTTTAAGTTTTATGAACTAAATTTTAGCAAATTTAATTGAAACTATCTTCGATTTTTTTGGATTTTCTTAAAATTTTTAAGTTTTATGAACTAAATTTTAGCAAATTTAATTTAAGCTATCTTCGATTTTTTTGGATTTTCCTACAAATTTTAATTTTTACGAATTAAATTTTAGCAAATATAATTGAAACTATCTTCGATTTTTTTGGATTGCGATACGAATTTTATGTTTTATGAACTAAATTTTAGCAAATATAATTGAAACTATCTTCGATTTTTTTGGATTTTTTTAAAATTTTAATTTTTATGAACAAAATTTAGCAAATTTAATTGAAACTATCTTCGATTTTTTTGGATTTTTTTTACAAATTTTAATTTTTATGAACGAAATTTTAGCAAAATTAATTGAAACTATTGTCGATTTTTTAGGATTTTCTTAAAATTTTTATGTTTTATGAACTAAATTTTAGCAAATTTAATTGAAACTATCTTCGATTTTTTTGGATTTTCTGACAAATTTTATGTTTTTGAACTAAATTTTAGCAAATTTTATATAAACTATCTAAGATTTTTTTAGATTTTCTTACAAATTTTAAGTTTTATGAACTAAATTTTACCAAATTTAATTGAAACTATCTTCGATTTTTTTGGAATTTTTTACAAATTTTAATTTTTATGAACGGAATTTTAGCAAATTTAATTGAAACTATCTTCGATTTTTTGGGATTTTTTTAAAATTTTAATTTTTACGAAAAAAATTTTAGCAAATTTAATTGAAACTATTGTCGATTTTTTTGGATTTTCTTAAAATTTTTAAGTTTTATGAACTAAATTTTAGCAAATTTAATTGAAACTATCTTCGATTTTTTTGGATTTTTTTAAAATTTTAATTTTTATGAACGAAATTTTAGCAAATTTAATTGAAACTGTCTTCGATTTTTTTGGATTCTTTACAAATTTTAATTTTTATGAACGAAATTTTAGCAAATTTAATTGAAACTATCTTCGATTTTTTTGGATTTTTTTACAAATTTTAATTTTTATGAACGAAATTATAGCAAGTTCAATTGAAACTTTCGTCGATTTTTTTGGATTTTTTTAAAAATTTTAATTTTTATGAATGAAATTTTAGCAAATTTAATTGAAACTATCTTCGATTTTTTTGGATATTTTTACAAATTTTAATTTTTATGAACGAAATTTTAGCAAATTTAATTGAAACTGTCTTCGATTTTTTTGGATTTTTTACAAATTTTAATTTTTATGAACGAAATTTTAGCAAATTTAATTGAAACTATCTTCGATTTTTTTGGATTTTTTTACAAATTTTAATTTTTATGAACGAAATTTTAGCAAATTTAATTGAAACTATCTTCGATTTTTTTGGATTTTTTTACAAATTTTAATTTTTATGAACGAAATTTTAGCAAATTGAATTCAAATTATCTTCGATTTTTTTGGATTTTTTACATATTTTTATTTTTAGGAACGAAATTTTAGCAAATTTAATTGAAACTATCTTCGATTTTTTTGGATTTTTTTACAAATTTTAATTTTTATGAACGAAATTTTAGCAAATTTAATTGAAACTATTGTCGATTTTTTTGGATTTTCTTAAAATTTTTAAGTTTTATGAACTAAATTTTAGCAAATTTAATTGATACTATCTTCGATTTTTTTGGATTTTTTTACAAATTTTATTTTTATGAACGAAATTTTAGCAAATTTAATTGAAACTATTGTCGATTTTTTAGGATTTTCTTAAAATTTTTAATTTTTATGAACGAAATTTTAGCAAATTTAAATGAAACTATCTTCGATTTTTTTTTATTTTTTTACAAATTTTAATTTTTATGAACGAAATTTTTGCAAAATTAATTGAAACTATTGTCGATTTTTTAGGATTTTTTTACAAATTTTAATTTTTATGAACGAAATTTTAGCAAATTTAATTGAAACTATCTTCGATTTTTTTGGATTTTCTTAAAATTTTTAAGTTTTATGAACTAAATTTTAGCAAATTTAATTGAAACTATCTTCGATTTTTTTGGATTTTCTTAAAATTTTTAAGTTTTATGAACTAAATTTTAGCAAATTTAATTTAAGCTATCTTCGATTTTTTTGGATTTTCCTACAAATTTTAATTTTTACGAATTAAATTTTAGCAAATATAATTGAAACTATCTTCGATTTTTTTGGATTGCGATACGAATTTTATGTTTTATGAACTAAATTTTAGCAAATATAATTGAAACTATCTTCGATTTTTTTGGATTTTTTTAAAATTTTAATTTTTATGAACAAAATTTTAGCAAATTTAATTGAAACTATCTTCGATTTTTTTGGATTTTTTTACAAATTTTAATTTTTATGAACGAAATTTTAGCAAAATTAATTGAAACTATTGTCGATTTTTTAGGATTTTCTTAAAATTTTTATGTTTTATGAACTAAATTTTAGCAAATTTAATTGAAACTATCTTCGATTTTTTTGGATTTTCTGACAAATTTTATGTTTTTGAACTAAATTTTAGCAAATTTTATATAAACTATCTAAGATTTTTTTAGATTTTCTTACAAATTTTAAGTTTTATGAACTAAATTTTACCAAATTTAATTGAAACTATCTTCGATTTTTTTGGAATTTTTTACAAATTTTAATTTTTATGAACGGAATTTTAGCAAATTTAATTGAAACTATCTTCGATTTTTTGGGATTTTTTTAAAATTTTAATTTTTACGAAAAAAATTTTAGCAAATTTAATTGAAACTATTGTCGATTTTTTTGGATTTTCTTAAAATTTTTAAGTTTTATGAACTAAATTTTAGCAAATTTAATTGAAACTATCTTCGATTTTTTTGGATTTTTTTGCAAATTTTAATTTTTATGAACGAAATTTTAGCAAATTTAATTGAAACGATCTTCGATTTTTTGGGATTTTTTTTAAAATTTTAATTTTTATGAACAAAATTTTTGAAAATTTACTTGAAACTATATTTGATTTTTTTGGATTTTCTTAAAATTTTTAAGTTTTATGAAGTAAATTTTAGCAAATTTAATTTAAGGTATCTTCGATTTTTTTGGATCTTCTTACAAATTTTAATTTTTATGAACGAAATTTTAGCAAATTTATTTGAAACTATCTTCGATTTTTTTGGATTATTTTAAAATTTTAATTTTTATGAACAAAATATTAGCAAATTTAATTGAAACTATCTTCGATTTTTTTGGATTTTTTTAAAATTTCAATTTTTATGAACAAAGTTTTAGCAAATTGAATTGAAATTATCTTCGATTTTTTTGGATTTTTTTAAAATTTCAATTTTTATGAACAAAGTTTTAGCAAATTGAATTGAAATTATCTTCGATTTTTTTGGATTTTTTACATATTTTTATTTTTAGGAACGAAATTTTAGCAAATTTAATTGAAACTATCTTCGATTTTTTTGGATTTTTTTACAAATTTTAATTTTTATGAACGAAATTTTAGCAAAATTAATTGAAACTATTGTCGATTTTTTAGGATTTTCTTAAAATTTTTATGTTTTATGAACTAAATTTTAGCAAATTTAATTGAAACTATCTTCGATTTTTTTGGATTTTCTGACAAATTTTATGTTTTTGAACTAAATTTTAGCAAATTTAATTGAAACTATCTTCGATTTTTTTGGATTTTTTTAAAATTTCAATTTTTATGAACAAAGTTTTAGCAAATTGAATTGAAATTATCTTCGATTTTTTTGGATTTTTTACATATTTTTATTTTTAGGAACGAAATTTTAGCAAATTTAATTGAAACTATCTTCGATTTTTTTGGATTTTTTTACAAATTTTAATTTTTATGAACGAAATTTTAGCAAAATTAATTGAAACTATTGTCGATTTTTTAGGATTTTCTTAAAATTTTTATGTTTTATGAACTAAATTTTAGCAAATTTAATTGAAACTATCTTCGATTTTTTTGGATTTTCTGACAAATTTTATGTTTTTGAACTAAATTTTAGCAAATTTTATATAAACTATCTAAGATTTTTTTAGATTTTCTTACAAATTTTAAGTTTTATGAACTAAATTTTACCAAATTTAATTGAAACTATCTTCGATTTTTTTGGAATTTTTTACAAATTTTAATTTTTATGAACGGAATTTTAGCAAATTTAATTGAAACTATCTTCGATTTTTTGGGATTTTTTTAAAATTTTAATTTTTACGAAAAAAATTTTAGCAAATTTAATTGAAACTATTGTCGATTTTTTTGGATTTTCTTAAAATTTTTAAGTTTTATGAACTAAATTTTAGCAAATTTAATTGAAACTATCTTCGATTTTTTTGGATTTTTTGGATTTTTTTGCAAATTTTAATTTTTATGAACGAAATTTTAGCAAATTTAATTGAAACGATCTTCGATTTTTTGGGATTTTTTTAAAATTTTAATTTTTATGAACAAAATTTTTTAAAATTTACTTGAAACTATATTTGATTTTTTTGGATTTTCTTAAAATTTTTAAGTTTTATGAAGTAAATTTTAGCAAATTTAATTTAAGGTATCTTCGATTTTTTTGGATCTTCTTACAAATTTTAATTTTTATGAACGAAATTTTAGCAAATTTATTTGAAACTATCTTCGATTTTTTTGGATTATTTTAAAATTTTAATTTTTATGAACAAAATTTTAGCAAATTTAATTGAAACTATCTTCGATTTTTTTGGATTTTCTTACAAATTTTAATTTTTATGAAGGAAATATTAGCAAATTTAATTGAAACTATCGTCGATTTTTTTGGATTTTTTTAAAATTTCAATTTTTATGAACAAAGTTTTAGCAAATTGAATTGAAATTATCTTCGATTTTTTTGGATTTTCTTACAAATTTTAAGTTTTATGAACTAAATTTTACCAAATTTAATTGAAACTATCTTCGATTTTTTTGGAATTTTTTACAAATTTTAATTTTTATGAACGGAATTTTAGCAAATTTAATTGAAACTATCTTCGATTTTTTGGGATTTTTTTAAAATTTTAATTTTTACGAAAAAAATTTTAGCAAATTGAATTGAAACTATCTTCGATTTTTTTGGATTTTCTTACAAATTTTAAGTTTTATGAACTAAATTTTACCAAATTTAATTGAAACTATCTTCGATTTTTTTGGAATTTTTTACAAATTTTAATTTTTATGAACGAAATTTTAGCAAATTTAAATGAAACTATCTTCGATTTTTTTTATTTTTTTACAAATTTTAATTTTTATGAACGAAATTTTTGCAAAATTAATTGAAACTATTGTCGATTTTTTAGGATTTTTTTACAAATTTTAATTTTTATGAACGAAATTTTAGCAAATTTAATTGAAACTATCTTCGATTTTTTTGGATTTTCTTAAAATTTTTAAGTTTTATGAACTAAATTTTAGCAAATTTAATTGAAACTATCTTCGATTTTTTTGGATTTTCTTAAAATTTTTAAGTTTTATGAACTAAATTTTAGCAAATTTAATTTAAGCTATCTTCGATTTTTTTGGATTTTCCTACAAATTTTAATTTTTACGAATTAAATTTTAGCAAATATAATTGAAACTATCTTCGATTTTTTTGGATTGCGATACGAATTTTATGTTTTATGAACTAAATTTTAGCAAATATAATTGAAACTATCTTCGATTTTTTTGGATTTTTTTAAAATTTTAATTTTTATGAACAAAATTTTAGCAAATTTAATTGAAACTATCTTCGATTTTTTTGGATTTTTTTACAAATTTTAATTTTTATGAACGAAATTTTAGCAAAATTAATTGAAACTATTGTCGATTTTTTAGGATTTTCTTAAAATTTTTATGTTTTATGAACTAAATTTTAGCAAATTTAATTGAAACTATCTTCGATTTTTTTGGATTTTCTGACAAATTTTATGTTTTTGAACTAAATTTTAGCAAATTTTATATAAACTATCTAAGATTTTTTTAGATTTTCTTACAAATTTTAAGTTTTATGAACTAAATTTTACCAAATTTAATTGAAACTATCTTCGATTTTTTTGGAATTTTTTACAAATTTTAATTTTTATGAACGGAATTTTAGCAAATTTAATTGAAACTATCTTCGATTTTTTGGGATTTTTTTAAAATTTTAATTTTTACGAAAAAATTTTAGCAAATTTAATTGAAACTATTGTCGATTTTTTTGGATTTTCTTAAAATTTTTAAGTTTTATGAACTAAATTTTAGCAAATTTAATTGAAACTATCTTCGATTTTTTTGGATTTTTTTGCAAATTTTAATTTTTATGAACGAAATTTTAGCAAATTTAATTGAAACGATCTTCGATTTTTTGGGATTTTTTTTAAATTTTAATTTTTATGAACAAAATTTTTGAAAATTTACTTGAAACTATATTTGATTTTTTTGGATTTTCTTAAAATTTTTAAGTTTTATGAAGTAAATTTTAGCAAATTTAATTTAAGGTATCTTCGATTTTTTTGGATCTTCTTACAAATTTTAATTTTTATGAACGAAATTTTAGCAAATTTATTTGAAACTATCTTCGATTTTTTTGGATTATTTTAAAATTTTAATTTTTATGAACAAAATATTAGCAAATTTAATTGAAACTATCTTCGATTTTTTTGGATTTTTTTAAAATTTCAATTTTTATGAACAAAGTTTTAGCAAATTGAATTGAAATTATCTTCGATTTTTTTTGGATTTTTTTAAAATTTCAATTTTTATGAACAAAGTTTTAGCAAATTGAATTGAAATTATCTTCGATTTTTTTGGATTTTTTACATATTTTTATTTTTAGGAACGAAATTTTAGCAAATTTAATTGAAACTATCTTCGATTTTTTTGGATTTTTTTACAAATTTTAATTTTTATGAACGAAATTTTAGCAAAATTAATTGAAACTATTGTCGATTTTTTAGGATTTTCTTAAAATTTTTATGTTTTATGAACTAAATTTTAGCAAATTTAATTGAAACTATCTTCGATTTTTTTGGATTTTCTGACAAATTTTATGTTTTTGAACTAAATTTTAGCAAATTTAATTGAAACTATCTTCGATTTTTTTGGATTTTTTTAAAATTTCAATTTTTATGAACAAAGTTTTAGCAAATTGAATTGAAATTATCTTCGATTTTTTTGGATTTTTTACATATTTTTATTTTTAGGAACGAAATTTTAGCAAATTTAATTGAAACTATCTTCGATTTTTTTGGATTTTTTTACAAATTTTAATTTTTATGAACGAAATTTTAGCAAAATTAATTGAAACTATTGTCGATTTTTTAGGATTTTCTTAAAATTTTTATGTTTTATGAACTAAATTTTAGCAAATTTAATTGAAACTATCTTCGATTTTTTTGGATTTTCTGACAAATTTTATGTTTTTGAACTAAATTTTAGCAAATTTTATATAAACTATCTAAGATTTTTTTAGATTTTCTTACAAATTTTAAGTTTTATGAACTAAATTTTACCAAATTTAATTGAAACTATCTTCGATTTTTTTGGAATTTTTTACAAATTTTAATTTTTATGAACGGAATTTTAGCAAATTTAATTGAAACTATCTTCGATTTTTTGGGATTTTTTTAAAATTTTAATTTTTACGAAAAAAATTTTAGCAAATTTAATTGAAACTATTGTCGATTTTTTTGGATTTTCTTAAAATTTTTAAGTTTTATGAACTAAATTTTAGCAAATTTAATTGAAACTATCTTCGATTTTTTTGGATTTTTTGGATTTTTTTGCAAATTTTAATTTTTATGAACGAAATTTTAGCAAATTTAATTGAAACGATCTTCGATTTTTTGGGATTTTTTTAAAATTTTAATTTTTATGAACAAAATTATTTAAAATTTACTTGAAACTATATTTGATTTTTTTGGATTTTCTTAAAATTTTTAAGTTTTATGAAGTAAATTTTAGCAAATTTAATTTAAGGTATCTTCGATTTTTTTGGATCTTCTTACAAATTTTAATTTTTATGAACGAAATTTTAGCAAATTTATTTGAAACTATCTTCGATTTTTTTGGATTATTTTAAAATTTTAATTTTTATGAACAAAATTTTAGCAAATTTAATTGAAACTCTCTTCGATTTTTTTGGATTTTCTTACAAATTTTAATTTTTATGAAGGAAATATTAGCAAATTTAATTGAAACTATCTTCGATTTTTTTGGATTTTTTTAAAATTTCAATTTTTATGAACAAAGTTTTAGCAAATTGAATTGAAATTATCTTCGATTTTTTTGGATTTTCTTACAAATTTTAAGTTTTATGAACTAAATTTTACCAAATTTAATTGAAACTATCTTCGATTTTTTTGGAATTTTTTACAAATTTTAATTTTTATGAACGGAATTTTAGCAAATTTAATTGAAACTATCTTCGATTTTTTGGGATTTTTTTAAAATTTTAATTTTTACGAAAAAAATTTTAGCAAATTTAATTGAAACTATTGTCGATGTTACGAGCCGGGGCTGCGGCAACGCGAGAGGCCGGCGAGGAGGGTATTTCCCAAGGAATACGGTTTATGAGTTTGTTAGTTAGGGGCGCGGACGAACCTGATGCGAAATCAGGGAGCCGCTAGGATTATTGACGGCGAGGACGAACCTGATGCGAAATCAGGGAGCCTCTAGGAATGGAGTCACACGCGGACGAACCTGATGCGAAATCAGGGAGCCGCAGGAAGGTGAAACGTCGTGAACGAACCCGATGCGAAATCGGGGAGTCACTAGGATGAAGTTCACAGACGAACCTGGTGCGAAACCAGGGAGCTGTTAGGAGGTTGGATTATTCACAGACGAACCTGGTGCGAAACCAGGGAGCTGTTCGGAAGTTGGTAGATTTACAGACGAACCTGATGCGAAATCAGGGAGCTGTAGGATACGGACGAACCTGATGCGAAATCAGGGAGCCGTAGGAGGGTGAGGTTTCGTGGACGAACCCGATGCGAAATCGGGGAGCCACTGGGTTGGAGAAGATTCCTTGTTGTGGATGAAAGGTTGCGAACGAACCTGATGCGAAATCAGGGAGTCGCGGGAAATGTTAGTAATGCCTCGTAACTCTTAATTAATATTTGATACAACTCGAGCGGTAAAGTTGTATCAGTGGGTGAGTGCTACTAATATTATAAGGATCGCTGGGTAAGAGATGGGTTTAACGAATCTACTCGATTTACACGTGAACACCATTCGTATATTCAATAATTAGTTATTGTACAAATGTAAGTGTCGCGATTAAATAATAAATAAAAGTGTGTAGGTTACCACTAGTTGCACGGTGTTGACGCACTGGCGATGCGGGGCGTACGAGTGGCTATTTCAAAGTGCCAAATAGGATATAAACCGGACTCGCGGATCCTATGAGGTTAACTATGATTCTGACAGGGACTTTAGCCCGATCTTACCAACTCTGTACGAGCGTGACACGACGTGACTTTACGCGTGACTCTATAGCTTTTAACCGACGAGGGATGAAACCAAAGGGTTTATATAGTCCCAAAAATGAGTGGGGATGCATTAGGAATTTCCATATAAGGAAATCCTTCGGGGTCGTCGTCGTGTCACTCCCGTTCCCATGGTCGTGATCCAGATGGTCGAGATCATGACCCCCTTAGTGGTATGTGATAAACAAAAAGGCTTTTAGGGCGTTTTCCCTTCGCAGACGCGAGCTCGAAAAATGGTTGAGAGCGGCGTATGGGAAAATTCCACATACGTAACATCTCCCCCCTAAGACAAAACATCGCGATTCTCGTGATGCTTTTCAAAAGAAGGGAAAACGCCCCACAAATCCTTTTATAAGAAAAAGTGTAAAAGAGAATTGTCGGGTGTAGTGTGGTGTAATTAGTGTACTTATCGGTAGGTATTGCCGGGTGTAAGAGTTTAGTCGTTGCTGGGCACCACGTAGCCGATCTGCAGCCAGTGCTCGATGACATCGAGTGGTGGCTGTCCCGGTAGTCGATCCAGCGTCAGTGAGGCTGTGAGGCCGCCCGGCGTTGACTGGACGTTGGTGAGGAGGCCCTTCCTTCTCGCCATAACTACCTCTGCAATCTGCGTCGTCCTCTGGAGCGGTCGGCGGGAGCGTAACTTGACGCCTCTTAGTTGGATCCTCACTGTCTGCCAGGGGAGGGCGTGGAACTGAGGTGGCAGAGATCGCAATTCCGCGACAGGGCAGTCCATTGCGATACCATAATCGCCAAGGAAGACGGTGCAGGTGGTCCCATGCACTGCGGTGATCTCGCCACGAAGCCACTCCTTCCTGGGGAAACTTACGGTGACGAATCGTCCCGGCCTGATATTGTCCATTGCTGGCAGACATAGGTGTTGTCTGGACTTCATGTGAGTTCTTAGTTCGCGCAGCATAACCTTCGCTGCCTCGCCGTACTTGTCCAGGGAGACCCAGAATGTGGTGGGGTCTTCCACGTACATGACCAGGCAGCGGGACATGTTCCCGAGGTCACGCGCTGAGATGGTTTTCATTTCCTTCGGGTTTTTGCAGGGCGTTCTCCAGGGGTCCAATCACGAATGTTGTCGTCGGTTATTTCCTGGAGAATTAGGCAGTCCGGGATACGTTGATAGGATTTAATTCCTGTTGTTTGGACGCCCGCTGTTTTGAGTCTAGTCTTTCGGGTCGAAGAGCTTCGGCCTTTCCGGACGATTCCTCCAGTGCTGCAGCAATAGGGCCTTGGTGTGAGCAATGTACCCACTCGTGATGATGTTTCCCAAGATCCGTGGTGTCCTGTTTGCACTGCTATTGTCCTGGTAGCTTCGTCTGATGACGTCTGTGTGGAGATGCTCTTGGACATGTAGAGACTGAACTTGTGCTGAGTTGAGGGCCTGATGCCCAGTTTTTATAGGGAAGAAACCCTTATCGCGCCCCCACCCTGCAGCTATGCATGTCCCAGAGTAGGGATTCTTGTGGGAGTGGTTTTGTCTTAGAAAACTGTGGCGCACGGGCTGTGGTTTTCGGATGTATTTGGTATAGTTATTGTTGTTTCTTGGTTCTCCTTAGGAGATTCTGTTTTGGCCTGACGAGGTTTGTATTTCTTGATCAATATCGTGTTTACAATGATCAGTATTATTACTATACCTCCGATGGAGGAAAATGTTGTGATCTGTACTTGCCGGATGGATGTCTGGTGGTTTGCGAAGTTCCTAGCTCGTTGTTCTATTTCGGTAAGTGATAATGCTGTCGGAAGGTCCTCCCATTTCGTAGGTTTTTCCTCGTTTGCTTTCAAGGCCTCGAAGTGATAGTCGGTAATCTCTGGTATAATTATTGATAGGTTATAAGGTTTTGAGGGGTAGTATTCAATGTTTTGCGAGGTATCGATGGTTTCCAATGATTTTAGTTGTACTGATTCTATTGTTGCTTGGCAACCGGGTTGTAATTTAAAGATTCCCATAGCAGTGATATTTCGTGTTATAGGTTTCTTTCCTTTGCAGTAAATTTGTGCCTTTTTATTTTCTGGCATGAAATAAAGCCATGTAGTTGGTGTGTTTAAAGTCTGCCAGTATGGTTTGACTTGTGTGATCAATTTGATGGTACAGGTGTTCCAATTTATTGAAGTGGGGTTCAATAGCAGAGTAGATTCGCAAGTTGATTGTCTATCTGCCTGGTATACTGGTAGGGTAGTTGGTCCCAAAAATTGGTTGTGGTGAAACCGGCAAGTCTTCAAGTATTCTTCCGTTGGAGAAAAATATTGTTGTTCATCTGATGAGACTGCAATAAACTGGATTTGCGGCTGTATATACGAAATTACCTTTTTTGTCCCAAGGTTGTGTGTCGATGGACATGGATATATTTTATATAAGCTGTACGTTTTTCGCTCTAAAAGAGGTATGGTGAGTTCGAAAAGTATCCTTCCCCTAGTGAAAATTACGTTTAAGTTTGTTATTTTTTCAATTTGTTCCGTGAGTAATTCTTCGGGTGTTAGAGGAAATTCGTACGCTAGTGTTTCCTTAATTCTTTGAGCTGATCTCAATAATTGTTCAGGCGAAAGAATAGCGGGGTGTAAAATGCCTTGTTTTGCTAGCAAAATTGCGTCTATTAGTAACAGCAGGTTGGTGCTGTAATCGTCCAACCCTCTTTCTATTTCAATTACGGAGTCCCTGATGGATGCTTCGAAACGTAACTTGCTGATGTCTGACTGCGTCTCTTGTAATGCTTCGGAGTGTAGGACCATCGTTTTCGTTAATTGGGATATGATTTGAGTTAAATTAACTAACCTCGCGTGTGTGAGCGAAAATTCTCCTTTTATGATATGCGTTTGGTTTGCTATTATTTCGGTAATGTCGCGTTGATCCTTATAAACTTTGTTTAATTCGCGATTGTAGTATTCTGCATCTTCTTGTGATAAGGTTCCAAATAACATTTTACTGAGAGTGCCGATGAATCCAAAAGGTACGCTACGCCGTGGGGATGGTGTTTTAAGATGTGTGGTGTCACCTATTGCAGTGCGTATCAAGTTGCTATAATGTACGGTATTTTCTTCTTTCTTGATTAATCGGGGTCCTAATTCCTTGCTGAGGCAGTTGATAGAATCATGACGATTGCAGAGTTGATTCATTGTTGAGATATGACGCTTCACATGTGGAGCATAGCTGAGATACCGAGTAACATCTAGGGACGTGACTAGGCGCCATTGTGATTGGAAGGTCCTTATGTCGGGTAATTTTTCGTAGAAGAGTCCGATGTTTTCTTCGAGCGGTGTAATAATTTGATCATCGCTAATGACAGCGAGAGGTAACAGGAGCAAATATGCGAAAATCATGATTGATTTTCAACTGTGGATGGAGAGTAAGCATGTTTTAGTTTATCCTGATGCTTGGTGATTAATTTATTATGCGTTCGTAATACTACGTTATTCAGGTCTGTCACGTCTACTATCTGGTACGGTCCAATGTAATGTGGATCAAATTTACTGGTGCGTGGTTCCTTGAGTACGTAAACCAGATTACCTACGTTAAACGTTGCTGGGTTTGCATGGATATCGTAATAATTTTTCGAACGGATTTTTGCTTTGTTTAGATTATCGGAGGCTATATTACGAATATTAGTCATGTGCGTTATTAATTCTATTAAGTAATCTCCATACGACTTTAGTTTTTCATTGGTTGGAAATGAGGTTGGTTCTCGAGCTGGTTTTCCAAAGATTAATTCGTATGGGGTGAAATTTGTTGCTTCGTGAACGGATGTATTGTAAGAGAACATTGCGAACGGTATTAATAAATCCCAGTCTTCATAATCATCCATGTAATGCTTGAGGTATTCGGTGAGGACGATATGACTTCGTTCCAGAGATCCATTGGTTTGTGGTCTATATCCCGAGGTTGTGATTTGCTTGATTTTGAATATTTCAGAGAGATTGGTCATAAGTGTTCCGATGAAGCTAGTTCCCTTGTCTGTTAGTATTGCGCGAGGTGTACCGTAAATTGCGATGAAGTGTCTAGCGAAGGCATCTGCAATTGTAGCAGCTCGAATGTTAGGTATTGCTACGGCTACGCAATATTTTGTTAAGTTATCTTGAATGGTGAGAATATGCCTGTTCCCACTGGGTGTAATTGGTAAAGGTCCTACTGTATCCAAGGAAATTTTGTCGAAGGCTCCTATAGGTGTGTCGGTGATTAACATTGGCTGACGAGTTTTCGCACGGACTAATTTCTGTTCTTGACAACTTTGGCATCTTCGAATGTAGTCTTGAATGTCGTTGCGCATTTGTGGCCAATGGAATTTTGATCGGATGCGTTTGTATGTTTTCGTTACTCCTTTATGTCCTCCAATTAAACTATCGTGAGCTTCACGGATAATGTGCTGTCTGTCTTCTTCGGATGGTGTTGTGATGGTACAATTGCATAGAATAATCTGCAAGCCTGTTTCTACGAAAACCTCTCCTAATATCTTGACGAATTCGTTGGATGGTATTTTGTGAAGGTCCCCCGTAGCAGAAATTCGAAATGATTTAATCTGATTTTGATCCAAGGTGTGTCGAAGAATTTTCAAGCCGTTGAGCACATCTACTCTTTTAATATTATCGAAGAAATTGTTTGAGATTATTATACTGAAGGTTTTAAATAATCCATTGTCCGTAGTTATCACGTTTCCCTTGTTTGGTTGTTCTGCTAGAAGGTTTGGTTTATTGATTAGTTCAGTGTCTAACAGTAATTTTCCAACGGGGTTTACTAAATTGCAGTCGGCAGAAATGAAGTGTACGTAATGTCCTTCTTCAGCGGTAAAAGTATTTGAAGAAACGATAATTTTATGCGGTTGATCTAATGGGGTCTCTTCCAGATCGTCAAGGTCGTTTGAATCCTCGGTTTCAGTAGTGAAGAAAGGGTAGGAGTCAAGTGTGCGGTCAGAGACCCTAGGTTCGGTTAACCTGTTGTCAGGTGGTTGTCCTACACTTGTTTCGGGCATAGTTCCTGCAGGTAGCTGGTTTATTGAGGGTTGTAGAGGTTCTTCCATGACTTCCGATGGTTCTTGCGGGGTACCGAGTAAATCTAGTTGAATGTTTCTTGCATTTTCTATTACAGTATTTTCGAGCGGCTCCTCAAACGATATTAAATTGTCTAATACGGTCTGTTCCTTATCTGAAGGGACGATTTGAGTGGAATTTGCTGCGGGTGAAAAACTGTTTATGGTTTCCTGGCGTTCATCTGGCATGGTTACCTCTTGAGATAAGCTGGGAAAAGATCGGTTCTTGTATATTATTGGAGAATGTTGAACGTTCCCACGTGCGGTTTCTTCTGTTTCATCTGAACTGCTGCTTGTCTCTCGATACTTGGGTCGATTTTCCCTATCTCTTCGTAACTGTCGTATGCGGTGTCCGATTGTTTCAGTATTGGCGTCTGTTTTCGGTATCTGGGCTTTGAAGTCGGGGTCCTGGAGCTCTCGTGGAATAAGTGGTAGGCAGGCAGACGTGGGGTTGCGCGATAATGCGTCTGCGTTCTTATTCGTTTTTCCGGATTTATGGACAACCTGGTACTCGTATTCTAAAAGACGGAGCTTCCATTTCATACGTCTGGAAGTTGGGTCCTTGACAGAATGTAACCAGACGAGTGGTCTGTGATCTGTAACGAGGGTAAATGGGGTTCCGTAGATGTAGGGCCTGAAGTATCTTACGGCGTAAACCATGGCCAAACATTCCTTTTCCGTAGCCGAATAATTCTTCTCAGGTTTATTTAGGCTGCGAGAGGCGTAAGCAATCGGCAGGTCGTTTCCTATCTCCCCTTGGCTAAGTACAGCTCCAATAGCGTAATCGGATGCATCTGTGGTTACAATGAAAGGTTTACTGAAATCAGGGTATTGCAATATGGGCTGCTGACAAAGTTCGTTACGTAATTGCTTAAAACTCTGGTCTTGTTCTTCTGTCCATTGGAATTTGATGCCTTTTCCTAATAAGTTAATTAACGGTTTTGCTTTTGTGGTGAAATTAGGTACGAATCTTCGGTAATATCCAACAAGTCCCAAGAATTGTTGAATGTTCTTCTGCGATGTGGGTGTTGGGAAATCTTGAACAGCTTTTAATTTCCTAGGGTCAGGTCTTACTCCTTCCTTTGAAATAATGTGTCCAAGGTATGCGACTTCTTTTCGCAGGAATTGGCACTTGTTGGTCTGGAGGGTTAATCCATGTTCTCGAAGGCGGTTTAACAATTTCTTGACTTTGATATTATGTTCCTGTAACGATGATGCATAGATCACTATGTCGTCCAAGTACACAAAGAGGTCTGTTCCTTGAAGTCCAGTGAGTGCTTGATCCATCAGGCGTTGAAAGGTGGGTGGTGCATTCTTTAATCCGAAAGGCATTCGAGAAAATTCGTAATGTCCATTTGGAGTAGTGAATGCTGTTTTTGCTTTATCCTTTGGATCCATCTCTATTTGATGAAATCCACTTGCCAGATCAAAGACTGAGAAATATTTAGCTCCTCCTAATCGATCTAAGATCTCTGTGATTTGAGGTAATGGATACTTATCAGAAATTGTTATTTCATTGAGGCCGCGAAAATCTATTACTAGACGCCAACGTTTCACTCCGTTTTCGTCTTCTTTCTTCGGGACGATCCACAAAGGTGAATTATATGGAGATTTTGAAGGTGTAATTATACCATTTGATAATAGCGCGCTGATTTGCTTTTGAATTTCCTTTTGATGTATGAGAGGATAACGATATTGTCTTGTGTTGATTGGAATATCATTGGATGTATGGATTGAATGTTTAAAGTCGCGGGCCTTCCCGAGTTTATCTCCAGGAAGATAGAATCGGTCGGGAAAATCTTTAACCAAATTGGTAACGAAATCTAGTTCCTCCTTGTTCAAATGTTTAGTGTTTAGGGCTTCTAAGATTTTTTGCATTCTATCTTCATTGGGTCTGAATTTTGACGGGTGTTCTACAGCTGGGTAAAAATCTTCGTCTGATGACCCGAAGATATCGAATGGCTCTAATGTTTGTGGCTCTATCTCTACGTCTAAGGGTACATCGCTGGTATTTGTTGCCATAACGTAGCACTTCCCTTTATTGTTACTCACAACTGCTTCCCCTATGTAAAGATGTTCGAGGGTCTTGATACGTGGTAAATATCCTTCCTTAATCCTCGAGTTTGTTATCGTTATAGCAATCTGTTGAGACGTCCGGGGCTCGATACGGTGTTTGGTCGATGTCAATGGCTCCTTCATTTGAGGTAGGTCCTGATAATTTGAAAAACGTAGAGGTCGGGTTGGTTTATTTTTTAATACCAACGTCCCATGATAATAGGAAATTTCGGCCTCTTCCTGTTTTAGAAATGGGCTTCCTATAAGTCCGTCTGCTTCTATTGCAAGTTCTTTTACTACATAGAAAAGTGCAGGAGCTTCGTGGATATGAAGAATTGTTGTTCCTAAAGTATGAATTGGATTAGTAGTAATTCCGGTTAATTCGATTTCTTCCCGAGAGTTTATCGCGGCTTTTTCTCCCAGGGCGTTAATGACTACTAAATTAACGGATGCTCCACCGTCGATTAAGAATTCTCCCGTTCCTGACTCCAGTTCTGGAACCTTGATTTTGATGCGTGGGGCAGGTGCTTCCCTGATGAGGGTTCCTCTTCGAAGCGGACTGTCCTTTGGCGAGCTTCTTTGTTTCCGCTCATCGTGTCGCCTATACGTTGAGCGCGATCGAAGTTTAAAGACTTGTTTGATTCGACGGATGAGTCTCGCGAGTCTCGTTGATATCTCAGGCTACGCGTATGTTTCCTACAAGATTTTCCGTCATGTCCGGGTATACCGCAATGCCAACAATATAAACTCGGCTTGCGATCTTTATCGGGGTTTTTTAAAATGGAATAATGTTTTTCTCCATCATCTGCGTACGATGAGTCGGAGCGATAAGAAGGGGATTTCGAGGGGCTCCGGTGACGCAAGGTCCAGGCCGTCGTGCGTGTCCGTCCTTCTCGTTCCTCTTCAAAACCAGATGTTCTAAGAGACCGATCCCTGTTCTGGTCGTATCTACTCGGAGAAAGTGGGTACGACACTTCGCGGTCGTGGCGACGAGAATCTTCGGCGTAATGGTCTCGGCGAGACCACCTGGAGGGCGATTCGTTGCGGGGCGACTGTCGTCGATTCCTTAATTTTCTATCTATCTGTAGCACGGCGTCGTAAGCTTGTTCAAGTGTTTTAATGTCTTGAATCTGAGCCGACACTTTCCAGGAAATTCGATCCGGTAAACCATCAATGAAGTTTTCTTTAACGTCTTTTTCCATTTCTTTGACGAAGTCTTCAGCGTGATCCAGATACCTTTCCCGAATAGCTCCGCGCGCACAATAAACGAGATGGCTAGTCCTGTCGACGTACTGTCGCAGACTTTCTCCTTCGCGAATGCTTAGTTTCGCGATTTCGACTTGAAAATATGACAAACTTCTTCCCGGCGCGAATCTCTTTTTTAGATGTTGAACTAATTTCTTAACAGAGTCGAATTTATGCTCTAACGTGCACCTGCGTGCCGGACCGATCAGTTTCGTTAATATTATCGCAAGATACTCGGCTTCCGTACCCTCAGGAATCAAAGTTAACCCGTCTTCCACATTTTGTGCAAAGCGCGTCAAGGGTGGACTTTCACCGTCGAAGGTTGGAATTGACATAGTAATATTCTGTATACATGTCCGTTGCGTCAAAAGCGACATTGAGTTTGCAATTGAAACTGTCAGGTTCATAATATCGTTAGAAGAGACGTTCGCCTGTGCGGTTGCCATTTTAAAATTACTAAGTGACTCGACTAGAAAAAACTAGTATATCGTCGATAATAAATTACGAGTGATTTTAACGTATTTAAAAACCCAAATTTTACGGCGATTCTAATGCAGTAGCATCCCACCGCTGTCACCAGTTCTGTTACGAGCCGGGGCTGCGGCAACGCGAGAGGCCGGCGAGGAGGGTATTTCCCAAGGAATACGGTTTATGAGTTTGTTAGTTAGGGGCGCGGACGAACCTGATGCGAAATCAGGGAGCCGCTAGGATTATTGACGGCGAGGACGAACCTGATGCGAAATCAGGGAGCCTCTAGGAATGGAGTCACACGCGGACGAACCTGATGCGAAATCAGGGAGCCGCAGGAAGGTGAAACGTCGTGAACGAACCCGATGCGAAATCGGGGAGTCACTAGGATGAAGTTCACAGACGAACCTGGTGCGAAACCAGGGAGCTGTTAGGAGGTTGGATTATTCACAGACGAACCTGGTGCGAAACCAGGGAGCTGTTCGGAAGTTGGTAGATTTACAGACGAACCTGATGCGAAATCAGGGAGCTGTAGGATACGGACGAACCTGATGCGAAATCAGGGAGCCGTAGGAGGGTGAGGTTTCGTGGACGAACCCGATGCGAAATCGGGGAGCCACTGGGTTGGAGAAGATTCCTTGTTGTGGATGAAAGGTTGCGAACGAACCTGATGCGAAATCAGGGAGTCGCGGGAAATGTTAGTAATGCCTCGTAACTCTTAATTAATATTTGATACAACTCGAGCGGTAAAGTTGTATCAGTGGGTGAGTGCTACTAATATTATAAGGATCGCTGGGTAAGAGATGGGTTTAACGAATCTACTCGATTTACACGTGAACACCATTCGTATATTCAATAATTAGTTATTGTACAAATGTAAGTGTCGCGATTAAATAATAAATAAAAGTGTGTAGGTTACCACTAGTTGCACGGTGTTGACGCACTGGCGATGCGGGGCGTACGAGTGGCTATTTCAAAGTGCCAAATAGGATATAAACCGGACTCGCGGATCCTATGAGGTTAACTATGATTCTGACAGGGACTTTAGCCCGATCTTACCAACTCTGTACGAGCGTGACACGACGTGACTTTACGCGTGACTCTATAGCTTTTAACCGACGAGGGATGAAACCAAAGGGTTTATATAGTCCCAAAAATGAGTGGGGATGCATTAGGAATTTCCATATAAGGAAATCCTTCGGGGTCGTCGTCGTGTCACTCCCGTTCCCATGGTCGTGATCCAGATGGTCGAGATCATGACCCCCTTAGTGGTATGTGATAAACAAAAAGGCTTTTAGGGCGTTTTCCCTTCGCAGACGCGAGCTCGAAAAATGGTTGAGAGCGGCGTATGGGAAAATTCCACATACGTAACAGTCGATTTTTTTGGATTTTCTTAAAATTTTTAAGTTTTATGAACTAAATTTTAGCAAATTTAATTGAAACTATATTCGATTTTTTTGGATTTTTTTGGATTTTTTTGCAAATTTTAATTTTTATGAACGGAATTTTAGCAAATTTAATTGAAACTATCTTCGATTTTTTGGGATTTTTTTTAAAATTTTAATTTTTATGAACAAAATTTTTGAAAATTTACTTGAAACTATATTTGATTTTTTTGGATTTTCTTAAAATTTTTAAGTTTTATGAAGTAAATTTTAGCAAATTTAATTTAAGGTATCTTCGATTATTTTGGATTTTCTTACAAATTTTAATTTTTATGAACGAAATTTTAGCAAATTTATTTGAAACTATCTTCGATTTTTTTGGATTATTTTAAAATTTTAATTTTTATGAACAAAATTTTAGCAAATTTAATTGAAACTATCTTCGATTTTTTTGGATTTTCTTACAAATTTTAATTTTTATGAAGGAAATATTAGCAAATTTAATTGAAACTATCTTCGATTTTTTTGGATTTTTTTAAAATTTCAATTTTTATGAACAAAGTTTTAGCAAATTGAATTGAAATTATCTTCGATTTTTTTGGATTTTTTACATATTTTTATTTTTAGGAACGAAATTTTAGCAAATTTAATTGAAACTATCTTCGATTTTTTTGGATTTTTTTACAAATTTTAATTTTTATGAACGAAATTTTAGCAAAATTAATTGAAACTATTGTCGATTTTTTAGGATTTTCTTAAAATTTTTATGTTTTATGAACTAAATTTTAGCAAATTTAATTGAAACTATCATCGATTTTTTTGGATTTTCTGACAAATTTTATGTTTTTGAACTAAATTTTAGCAAATTTTATATAAACTATCTAAGATTTTTTTAGATTTTCTTACAAATTTTAAGTTTTATGAACTAAATTTTACCAAATTTAATTGAAACTATCTTCGATTTTTTTGGAATTTTTTACAAATTTTAATTTTTATGAACGGAATTTTAGCAAATTTAATTGAAACTATCTTCGATTTTTTGGGATTTTTTTAAAATTTTAATTTTTACGAAAAAAATTTTAGCAAATTTAATTGAAACTATTGTCGATTTTTTTGGATTTTCTTAAAATTTTTAAGTTTTATGAACTAAATTTTAGCAAATTTAATTGAAACTATCTTCGATTTTTTTGGATTTTTTTGGATTTTTTTGCAAATTTTAATTTTTATGAACGAAATTTTAGCAAATTTAATTGAAACGATCTTCGATTTTTTGGGATTTTTTTTAAAATTTTAATTTTTATGAACAAAATTTTTGAAAATTTACTTGAAACTATATTTGATTTTTTTGGATTTTCTTAAAATTTTTAAGTTTTATGAAGTAAATTTTAGCAAATTTAATTTAAGGTATCTTCGATTTTTTTGGATCTTCTTACAAATTTTAATTTTTATGAACGAAATTTTAGCAAATTTATTTGAAACTATCTTCGATTTTTTTGGATTATTTTAAAATTTTAATTTTTATGAACAAAATTTTAGCAAATTTAATTGAAACTATCTTCGATTTTTTTGGATTTTTTTGCAAATTTTAATTTTTATGAACGGAATTTTAGCAAATTTAATTGAAACTATCTTCGATTTTTTGGGATTTTTTTTAAAATTTTAATTTTTATGAACAAAATTTTTGAAAATTTACTTGAAACTATATTTGATTTTTTTGGATTTTCTTAAAATTTTTAAGTTTTATGAAGTAAATTTTAGCAAATTTAATTTAAGGTATCTTCGATTTTTTTGGATCTTCTTACAAATTTTAATTTTTATGAACGAAATTTTAGCAAATTTATTTGAAACTATCTTCGATTTTTTTGGATTATTTTAAAATTTTAATTTTTATGAACAAAATTTTAGCAAATTTAATTGAAACTATCTTCGATTTTTTTGGATTTTCTTACAAATTTTAATTTTTATGAAGGAAATATTAGCAAATTTAATTGAAACTATCTTCGATTTTTTTGGATTTTTTTAAAATTTCAATTTTTATGAACAAAGTTTTAGCAAATTGAATTGAAATTATCTTCGATTTTTTTGGATTTTTTACATATTTTTATTTTTAGGAACGAAATTTTAGCAAATTTAATTGAAACTATCTTCGATTTTTTTGGATTTTTTTACAAATTTTAATTTTTATGAACGAAATTTTAGCAAAATTAATTGAAACTATTGTCGATTTTTTAGGATTTTCTAAAAATTTTTATGTTTTATGAACTAAATTTTAGCAAATTTAATTGAAACTATCTTCGATTTTTTTGGATTTTCTGACAAATTTTATGTTTTTGAACTAAATTTTAGCAAATTTTATATAAACTATCTAAGATTTTTTTAGATTTTCTTACAAATTTTAAGTTTTATGAACTAAATTTTACCAAATTTAATTGAAACTATCTTCGATTTTTTTGGAATTTTTTACAAATTTTAATTTTTATGAACGGAATTTTAGCAAATTTAATTGAAACTATCTTCGATTTTTTGGGATTTTTTTAAAATTTTAATTTTTACGAAAAAAATTTTAGCAAATTTAATTGAAACTATTGTCGATTTTTTTGGATTTTCTTAAAATTTTTAAGTTTTATGAACTAAATTTTAGCAAATTTAATTGAAACTATCTTCGATTTTTTTGGATTTTTTTGGATTTTTTTGCAAATTTTAATTTTTATGAACGAAATTTTAGCAAATTTAATTGAAACGATCTTCGATTTTTTGGGATTTTTTTTAAAATTTTAATTTTTATGAACAAAATTTTTGAAAATTTACTTGAAACTATATTTGATTTTTTTGGATTTTCTTAAAATTTTTAAGTTTTATGAAGTAAATTTTAGCAAATTTAATTTAAGGTATCTTCGATTTTTTTGGATCTTCTTACAAATTTTAATTTTTATGAACGAAATTTTAGCAAATTTATTTGAAACTATCTTCGATTTTTTTGGATTATTTTAAAATTTTAATTTTTATGAACAAAATTTTAGCAAATTTAATTGAAACTATCTTCGATTTTTTTGGATTTTCTTACAAATTTTAATTTTTATGAAGGAAATATTAGCAAATTTAATTGAAACTATCTTCGATTTTTTTGGATTTTTTTAAAATTTCAATTTTTATGAACAAAGTTTTAGCAAATTGAATTGAAATTATCTTCGATTTTTTTGGATTTTTTACATATTTTTATTTTTAGGAACGAAATTTTAGCAAATTTAATTGAAACTATCTTCGATTTTTTTGGATTTTTTTACAAATTTTAATTTTTATGAACGAAATTTTAGCAAAATTAATTGAAACTATTGTCGATTTTTTAGGATTTTCTTAAAATTTTTATGTTTTATGAACTAAATTTTAGCAAATTTAATTGAAACTATCTTCGATTTTTTTGGATTTTCTGACAAATTTTATGTTTTTGAACTAAATTTTAGCAAATTTTATATAAACTATCTAAGATTTTTTTAGATTTTCTTACAAATTTTAAGTTTTATGAACTAAATTTTACCAAATTTAATTGAAACTATCTTCGATTTTTTTGGAATTTTTTACAAATTTTAATTTTTATGAACGGAATTTTAGCAAATTTAATTGAAACTATCTTCGATTTTTTGGGATTTTTTTAAAATTTTAATTTTTACGAAAAAAATTTTAGCAAATTTAATTGAAACTATTGTCGATTTTTTTGGATTTTCTTAAAATTTTTAAGTTTTATGAACTAAATTTTAGCAAATTTAATTGAAACTATCTTCGATTTTTTTGGATTTTTTTACAAATTTTAATTTTTATGAACGAAATTTTAGCAAAATTAATTGAAACTATTGTCGATTTTTTAGGATTTTCTTAAAATTTTTATGTTTTATGAACTAAATTTTAGCAAATTTAATTGAAACTATCATCGATTTTTTTGGATTTTCTGACAAATTTTATGTTTTTGAACTAAATTTTAGCAAATTTTATATAAACTATCTAAGATTTTTTTAGATTTTCTTACAAATTTTAAGTTTTATGAACTAAATTTTACCAAATTTAATTGAAACTATCTTCGATTTTTTTGGAATTTTTTACAAATTTTAATTTTTATGAACGGAATTTTAGCAAATTTAATTGAAACTATCTTCGATTTTTTGGGATTTTTTTAAAATTTTAATTTTTACGAAAAAAATTTTAGCAAATTTAATTGAAACTATTGTCGATTTTTTTGGATTTTCTTAAAATTTTTAAGTTTTATGAACTAAATTTTAGCAAATTTAATTGAAACTATCTTCGATTTTTTTGGATTTTTTTGCAAATTTTAATTTTTATGAACGAAATTTTAGCAAATTTAATTGAAACGATCTTCGATTTTTTGGGATTTTTTTTAAAATTTTAATTTTTATGAACAAAATTTTTGAAAATTTACTTGAAACTATATTTGATTTTTTTGGATTTTCTTAAAATTTTTAAGTTTTATGAAGTAAATTTTAGCAAATTTAATTTAAGGTATCTTCGATTTTTTTGGATCTTCTTACAAATTTTAATTTTTATGAACGAAATTTTAGCAAATTTATTTGAAACTATCTTCGATTTTTTTGGATTATTTTAAAATTTTAATTTTTATGAACAAAATTTTAGCAAATTTAATTGAAACTATCTTCGATTTTTTTGGATTTTTTTGCAAATTTTAATTTTTATGAACGGAATTTTAGCAAATTTAATTGAAACTATCTTCGATTTTTTGGGATTTTTTTTAAAATTTTAATTTTTATGAACAAAATTTTTGAAAATTTACTTGAAACTATATTTGATTTTTTTGGATTTTCTTAAAATTTTTAAGTTTTATGAAGTAAATTTTAGCAAATTTAATTTAAGGTATCTTCGATTTTTTTGGATCTTCTTACAAATTTTAATTTTTATGAACGAAATTTTAGCAAATTTATTTGAAACTATCTTCGATTTTTTTGGATTATTTTAAAATTTTAATTTTTATGAACAAAATTTTAGCAAATTTAATTGAAACTATCTTCGATTTTTTTGGATTTTCTTACAAATTTTAATTTTTATGAAGGAAATATTAGCAAATTTAATTGAAACTATCTTCGATTTTTTTGGATTTTTTTAAAATTTCAATTTTTATGAACAAAGTTTTAGCAAATTGAATTGAAATTATCTTCGATTTTTTTGGATTTTTTACATATTTTTATTTTTAGGAACGAAATTTTAGCAAATTTAATTGAAACTATCTTCGATTTTTTTGGATTTTTTTACAAATTTTAATTTTTATGAACGAAATTTTAGCAAAATTAATTGAAACTATTGTCGATTTTTTAGAATTTTCTAAAAATTTTTATGTTTTATGAACTAAATTTTAGCAAATTTAATTGAAACTATCTTCGATTTTTTTGGATTTTCTGACAAATTTTATGTTTTTGAACTAAATTTTAGCAAATTTTATATAAACTATCTAAGATTTTTTTAGATTTTCTTACAAATTTTAAGTTTTATGAACTAAATTTTACCAAATTTAATTGAAACTATCTTCGATTTTTTTGGAATTTTTTACAAATTTTAATTTTTATGAACGGAATTTTAGCAAATTTAATTGAAACTATCTTCGATTTTTTGGGATTTTTTTAAAATTTTAATTTTTACGAAAAAAATTTTAGCAAATTTAATTGAAACTATTGTCGATTTTTTTGGATTTTCTTAAAATTTTTAAGTTTTATGAACTAAATTTTAGCAAATTTAATTGAAACTATCTTCGATTTTTTTGGATTTTTTTGGATTTTTTTGCAAATTTTAATTTTTATGAACGAAATTTTAGCAAATTTAATTGAAACGATCTTCGATTTTTTGGGATTTTTTTAAAATTTTAATTTTTATGAACAAAATTTTTGAAAATTTACTTGAAACTATATTTGATTTTTTTGGATTTTCTTAAAATTTTTAAGTTTTATGAAGTAAATTTTAGCAAATTTAATTTAAGGTATCTTCGATTTTTTTGGATCTTCTTACAAATTTTAATTTTTATGAACGAAATTTTAGCAAATTTATTTGAAACTATCTTCGATTTTTTTGGATTATTTTAAAATTTTAATTTTTATGAACAAAATTTTAGCAAATTTAATTGAAACTATCTTCGATTTTTTTGGATTTTCTTACAAATTTTAATTTTTATGAAGGAAATATTAGCAAATTTAATTGAAACTATCTTCGATTTTTTTGGATTTTTTTAAAATTTCAATTTTTATGAACAAAGTTTTAGCAAATTGAATTGAAATTATCTTCGATTTTTTTGGATTTTTTACATATTTTTATTTTTAGGAACGAAATTTTAGCAAATTTAATTGAAACTATCTTCGATTTTTTTGGATTTTTTTACAAATTTTAATTTTTATGAACGAAATTTTAGCAAAATTAATTGAAACTATTGTCGATTTTTTAGGATTTTCTTAAAATTTTTATGTTTTATGAACTAAATTTTAGCAAATTTAATTGAAACTATCTTCGATTTTTTTGGATTTTCTGACAAATTTTATGTTTTTGAACTAAATTTTAGCAAATTTTATATAAACTATCTAAGATTTTTTTAGATTTTCTTACAAATTTTAAGTTTTATGAACTAAATTTTACCAAATTTAATTGAAACTATCTTCGATTTTTTTGGAATTTTTTACAAATTTTAATTTTTATGAACGGAATTTTAGCAAATTTAATTGAAACTATCTTCGATTTTTTGGGATTTTTTTAAAATTTTAATTTTTACGAAAAAAATTTTAGCAAATTTAATTGAAACTATTGTCGATTTTTTTGGATTTTCTTAAAATTTTTAAGTTTTATGAACTAAATTTTAGCAAATTTAATTGAAACTATCTTCGATTTTTTTGGATTTTTTGGATTTTTTTGCAAATTTTAATTTTTATGAACGAAATTTTAGCAAATTTAATTGAAACGATCTTCGATTTTTTGGGATTTTTTTAAAATTTTAATTTTTATGAACAAAATTTTTGAAAATTTACTTGAAACTATATTTGATTTTTTTGGATTTTCTTAAAATTTTTAAGTTTTATGAAGTAAATTTTAGCAAATTTAATTTAAGGTATCTTCGATTTTTTTGGATCTTCTTACAAATTTTAATTTTTATGAACGAAATTTTAGCAAATTTATTTGAAACTATCTTCGATTTTTTTGGATTATTTTAAAATTTTAATTATTATGAACAAAATTTTAGCAAATTTAATTGAAACTATCTTCGATTTTTTTGGATTTTCTTACAAATTTTAATTTTTATGAAGGAAATATTAGCAAATTTAATTGAAACTATCTTCGATTTTTTTGGATTTTTTTAAAATTTCAATTTTTATGAACAAAGTTTTAGCAAATTGAATTGAAATTATCTTCGATTTTTTTGGACTTTTTACATATTTTTATTTTTAGGAACGAAATTTTAGCAAATTTAATTGAAACTATCTTCGATTTTTTTGGATTTTTTTACAAATTTTAATTTTTATGAACGAAATTTTAGCAAATTTAATTGAAACTATTGTCGATTTTTTTGGATTTTCTTAAAATTTTTAAGTTTTATGAACTAAATTTTAGCAAATTTAATTGATACTATCTTCGATTTTTTTGGATTTTTTTACAAATTTTATTTTTATGAACGAAATTTTAGCAAATTTAATTGAAACTATTGTCGATTTTTTAGGATTTTCTTAAAATTTTTAATTTTTATGAACGAAATTTTAGCAAATTTAAATGAAACTATCTTCGATTTTTTTTTATTTTTTTACAAATTTTAATTTTTATGAACGAAATTTTTGCAAAATTAATTGAAACTATTGTCGATTTTTTAGGATTTTTTTACAAATTTTAATTTTTATGAACGAAATTTTAGCAAATTTAATTGAAACTATCTTCGATTTTTTTGGATTTTCTTAAAATTTTTAAGTTTTATGAACTAAATTTTAGCAAATTTAATTGAAACTATCTTCGATTTTTTTGGATTTTCTTAAAATTTTTAAGTTTTATGAACTAAATTTTAGCAAATTTAATTTAAGCAATCTTCGATTTTTTTGGAATTTCCTACAAATTTTAATTTTTACGAATTAAATTTTAGCAAATATAATTGAAACTATCTTCGATTTTTTTGGATTGCGATACGAATTTTATGTTTTATGAACTAAATTTTAGCAAATATTATTGAAACTATCTTCGATTTTTTTGGATTTTTTTAAAATTTTAATTTTTATGAACAAAATTTTAGCAAATTTAATTGAAACTATCTTCGATTTTTTTGGATTTTTTTACAAATTTTAATTTTTATGAACGAAATTTTAGCAAAATTAATTGAAACTATTGTCGATTTTTTAGGATTTTCTTAAAATTTTTATGTTTTATGAACTAAATTTTAGCAAATTTAATTGAAACTATCTTCGATTTTTTTGGATTTTTTACGAATTTTAATTTTTATGATCGAAATTTTAGCAAATTCAATTGAAACTATCTTCTATTTTTCTGGATTTTCTTAAAAATTTTAATTTTTATGAACGAAATTTTAGCAAATTTAATTGAAACTATCTTCGATTTTTTTCGATTTTTTTAAAAATTTTAATTAATATGAACGAAATTTTAGCAAATTTAATTGAAACTATCTTCGATTTTTTTGGATTTTTTTACAAATTTTAATTTTTATGAACGAAATTTTAGCAAATTTAATTGAAACTGTCTTCGATTTTTTTGGATTTTTTACAAATTTTAATTTTTATGAACGAAATTTTAGCAAATTTAATTGAAACTATCTTCGATTTTTTTGGATTTTTTTACAAATTTTAATTTTTATGAACGAAATTTTAGCAAATTCAATTGAAACTATCTTCGATTTTTTTCGATTTTTTTAAAAATTTTAATTAATATGAACGAAATTTTAGCAAATTTTATTGAAACTATCTTCGATTTTTTTGAATTTTTTTACAAATTTTAATTTTTATGAACGAAATTTTAGCAAATTTAATTGAAACTATCTTCGATTTTTTTGGATTTTTTTACAAATTTTAATTTTTATGAACGAAATTTTAGCAAATTCAATTGAAACTGACTTCGATTTTTTTGGATTTTTTTACAAATTTTAATTTTTATGAACGAAATTTTAGGAAATTAATTCGAAACTATCTTCGATTTTTTGGGATTTTTTTACAAATTTTAATTTTTATGAACGAAGTTTTAGCAAATTTAATTGAAACAATCTTCGATATTTTTGGATTTTTTTACAAATTTTAATTTTAATGAATGAAATTTTAACAAATTCAATTGAAACTATTTTCGATTTTTTTGGAGTTTTTTAAAAATTTTAATTTTTATGAACGAAATTTTAGCAAATTTAATTGAAACTGACTTCGATTTTTTTGGATTTTTTTACAAATGTTAATTTTTATGAACGAAATTTTAGCAAATTCAATTGAAACTATCTTCGATTTTTTTGGATTTTTTTAAAAATTTTAATTTTTATGAACGAAATTTTAGCAAATTTAATTGAAACTGTCTTCGATTTTTTTGGATTCTTTACAAATTTTAATTTTTATGAACGAAGTTTTAGCAAATTTAATTGAAACAATCTTCGATATTTTTGGATTTTTTTACAAATTTTAATTTTTATGAATGAAATTTTAACAAATTTAATTGAAACTATCTTCGATTTTTTTGGATTTTTTTACAAATTTTAATTTTTATGAACGAAATTTTAGCAAATTCAATTCAAACTATCTTCGATTTTTTTGGATTTTTTTAAAAATTTTAATTTTTCTATACGAAATTTTAGCAAATTTAATTGAAACTGTCTTCGATTTTTTTGGATTTTTTACAAATTTTAATTTTTATGAACGAAATTTTAGCAAATTTAATTGAAACTATCTTCGATTTTTTTGGATTTTTTTACAAATTTTAATTTTTATGAACGAAATTTTAGCAAATTCAATTGAAACTATCTTCGATTTTTTTCGATTTTTTTAAAAATTTTAATTAATATGAACGAAATTTTAGCAAATTTAATTGAAACTATCTTCGATTTTTTTGGATTTTTTTACAAATTTTAATTTTTATGAACGAAATTTTAGCAAATTAAATCGGAACTATCTTCGATTTTTTTGGATTTTTTAAAAATTTTAATTTTTATGAACGAAATTTTAGGAAATTAATTCGAAACTATCTTCGATTTTTTGGGATTTTTTTACAAATTTTAATTTTTATGAACGAAGTTTTAGCAAATTTAATTGAAACAATCTTCGATATTTTTGGATTTTTTTACAAATTTTAATTTTTATGAATGAAATTTTAACAAATTCAATTGAAACTATTTCGATTTTTTTGGAGTTTTTTAAAAATTTTAATTTTTATGAACGAAATTTTAGCAAATTTAATTGAAACTGACTTCGATTTTTTTGGATTTTTTTACAAATTTTAATTTTTATGAACGAAATTTTAGCAAATTCAATTGAAACTATCTTCGATTTTTTTGGATTTTTTAAAAATTTTAATTTTTATGAACGAAATTTTAGCAAATTTAATTGAAACTGTCTTCGATTTTTTTGGATTCTTTACAAATTTTAATTTTTATGAACGAAATTTTAGCAAATTTAATTGAAACTATCTTCGATTTTTTTTGGATTTTTTTACAAATTTAATTTTTATGAACGAAATTATAGCAAGTTCAATTAAAACTTTCGTCGATTTTTTTGGATTTTTTTAAAAATATTTATTTTATGAATGAAATTTTAGCAAATTTAATTGAAACTATCTTCGATTTTTTTGGATATTTTTACAAATTTTAATTTTTATGAACGAAATTTTAGCAAATTTAATTGAAACTGTCTTCGATTTTTTTGGATTTTTTACAAATTTTAATTTTTATGAACGAAATTTTAGCAAATTTAATTGAAACTATCTTCGATTTTTTTGGATTTTTTTACAAATTTTAATTTTTATGAACGAAATTTTAGCAAATTTAATTGAAACTATCTTCGATTTTTTTGGATTTTTTTACAAATTTTAATTTTTATGAACGAAATTTTAGCAAATTGAATTCAAATTATCTTCGATTTTTTTGGATTTTTTACATATTTTTATTTTTAGGAACGAAATTTTAGCAAATTTAATTGAAACTATCTTCGATTTTTTGGATTTTTTTTACAAATTTTAATTTTTATGAACGAAATTTTAGCAAATTTAATTGAAACTATTGTCGATTTTTTTGGATTTTCTTAAAATTTTTAAGTTTTATGAACTAAATTTTAGCAAATTTAATTGATACTATCTTCGATTTTTTGGATTTTTTTACAAATTTTATTTTTATGAACGAAATTTTAGCAAATTTAATTGAAACTATTGTCGATTTTTTAGGATTTTCTTAAAATTTTTAATTTTTATGAACGAAATTTTAGCAAATTTAAATGAAACTATCTTCGATTTTTTTTTATTTTTTTACAAATTTTAATTTTTATGAACGAAATTTTTGCAAAATTAATTGAAACTATTGTCGATTTTTTAGGATTTTTTTACAAATTTTAATTTTTATGAACGAAATTTTAGCAAATTTAATTGAAACTATCTTCGATTTTTTTGGATTTTTTTACAAATTTTAATTTTTATGAACGAAATTTTAGCAAATTTAATTGAAACTATCTTCGATTTTTTTGGATTTTTTTACAAATTTTAATTTTTATGAACGAAATTTTAGCAAATTGAATTCAAATTATCTTCGATTTTTTTGGATTTTTACATATTTTTATTTTTAGGAACGAAATTTTAGCAAATTTAATTGAAACTATCTTCGATTTTTTTGGATTTTTTTACAAATTTTAATTTTTATGAACGAAATTTTAGCAAATTTAATTGAAACTATTGTCGATTTTTTTGGATTTTCTTAAAATTTTTAAGTTTTATGAACTAAATTTTAGCAAATTTAATTGATACTATCTTCGATTTTTTTGGATTTTTTTTACAAATTTTATTTTTATGAACGAAATTTTAGCAAATTTAATTGAAACTATTGTCGATTTTTTAGGATTATCTTAAAATTTTTAATTTTTATGAACGAAATTTTAGCAAATTTAAATGAAACTATCTTCGATTTTTTTTTATTTTTTTACAAATTTTAATTTTTATGAACGAAATTTTTGCAAAATTAATTGAAACTATTGTCGATTTTTTAGGATTTTTTTACAAATTTTAATTTTTATGAACGAAATTTTAGCAAATTTAATTGAAACTATCTTCGATTTTTTTGGATTTTCTTAAAATTTTTAAGTTTTATGAACTAAATTTTAGCAAATTTAATTGAAACTATCTTCGATTTTTTTTGGATTTTCTTAAAATTTTTAAGTTTTATGAACTAAATTTTAGCAAATTTAATTTAAGCTATCTTCGATTTTTTTGGATTTTCCTACAAATTTTAATTTTTACGAATTAAATTTTAGCAAATATAATTGAAACTATCTTCGATTTTTTTGGATTGCGATACGAATTTTATGTTTTATGAACTAAATTTTAGCAAATATAATTGAAACTATCTTCGATTTTTTTGGATTTTTTTAAAATTTTAATTTTTATGAACAAAATTTTAGCAAATTTAATTGAAACTATCTTCGATTTTTTTGGATTTTTTTACAAATTTTAATTTTTATGAACGAAATTTTAGCAAAATTAATTGAAACTATTGTCGATTTTTTAGGATTTTCTTAAAATTTTTATGTTTTATGAACTAAATTTTAGCAAATTTATATGAAACTATCTTCGATTTTTTTGGATTTTTTGGATTTTTTTGCAAATTTTAATTTTTATGAACGAAATTTTAGCAAATTTAATAGAAACGATCTTCGATTTTTTGGGATTTTTTTTAAAATTTTAATTTTTTATGAACAAAATTTTTGAAAATTTACTTGAAACTATATTTGATTTTTTTGGATTTTCTTAAAATTTTTAAGTTTTATGAAGTAAATTTTAGCAAATTTAATTTAAGGTATCTTCGATTTTTTTTGGATCTTCTTACAAATTTTAATTTTTATGAACGAAATTTTAGCAAATTTATTTGAAACTATCTTCGATTTTTTTGGATTATTTTAAAATTTTAATTTTTATGAACAAAATATTAGCAAATTTAATTGAAACTATCTTCGATTTTTTTGGATTTTTTTAAAATTTCAATTTTTATGAACAAAGTTTTAGCAAATTGAATTGAAATTATCTTCGATTTTTTTGGATTTTTTTTAAAATTTCAATTTTTATGAACAAAGTTTTAGCAAATTGAATTGAAATTATCTTCGATTTTTTTGGATTTTTTACATATTTTTATTTTTAGGAACGAAATTTTAGCAAATTTAATTGAAACTATCTTCGATTTTTTTGGATTTTTTTACAAATTTTAATTTTTATGAACGAAATTTTAGCAAAATTAATTGAAACTATTGTCGATTTTTTAGGATTTTCTTAAAATTTTTATGTTTTATGAACTAAATTTTAGCAAATTTAATTGAAACTATCTTCGATTTTTTTGGATTTTCTGACAAATTTTATGTTTTTGAACTAAATTTTAGCAAATTTAATTGAAACTATCTTCGATTTTTTTTGGATTTTTTTAAAATTTCAATTTTATGAACAAAGTTTTAGCAAATTTAATTGAAACTATCTTCGATTTTTTTGGATTTTTTAAAATTTCAATTTTTATGAACAAAGTTTTAGCAAATTGAATTGAAATTATCTTCGATTTTTTTGGATTTTTTACATATTTTTATTTTTAGGAACGAAATTTTAGCAAATTTAATTGAAACTATCTTCGATTTTTTTGGATTTTTTTACAAATTTTAATTTTTATGAACGAAATTTTAGCAAAATTAATTGAAACTATTGTCGATTTTTTAGGATTTTCTTAAATTTTTATGTTTTATGAACTAAATTTTAGCAAATTTAATTGAAACTATCTTCGATTTTTTTGGATTTTCTGACAAATTTTATGTTTTTGAACTAAATTTTAGCAAATTTTATATAAACTATCTAAGATTTTTTTTAGATTTTCTTACAAATTTTAAGTTTTATGAACTAAATTTTACCAAATTTAATTGAAACTGACTTCGATTTTTTTGGATTTTTTTACAAATTTTAATTTTTATGAACGAAATTTTAGGAAATTAATTCGAAACTATCTTCGATTTTTTGGGATTTTTTTACAAAATTTTAATTTTTATGAACGAAGTTTTAGCAAATTTAATTGAAACTATCTTCGATTTTTTGGGATTTTTTTTAAAATTTTAATTTTTACGAAAAAAATTTTAGCAAATTTAATTGAAACTATTGTCCGATTTTTTTGGATTTTCTTAAAATTTTTAAGTTTTATGAACTAAATTTGAGCAAATTGAAACTATCTTCGATTTTTTTGGATTTTTTTGCAAATTTTAATTTTTATGAACGAAATTTTAGCAAATTTAATTGAAACGATCTTCGATTTTTTGGGATTTTTTTTTAAATTTTAATTTTTATGAACAAAATTTTTGAAAATTTACTTGAAACTATATTTGATTTTTTTGGATTTTCTTAAAATTTTTAAGTTTTATGAAGTAAATTTTAGCAAATTTAATTTAAGGTATCTTCGATTTTTTTGGATCTTCTTACAAATTTTAATTTTTATGAACGAAATTTTTAGCAAATTTATTTGAAACTATCTTCGATTTTTTTGGATTATTTTTAAAATTTTAATTTTTTATGAACAAAATTTTAGCAAATTTAAGTTGAAAACTATCTTCGATTTTTTTGGATTTTCTTACAAATTTTAATTTTTATGAAGGAAATATTAGCAAATTTAATTGAAACTATCTTCGATTTTTTTGGATTTTTTTAAAATTTCAATTTTATGACAAAGTTTTAGCAAATTGAATTGAAAATTATCTTCGATTTTTTTGGATTTTTTACATATTTTTATTTTTTAGGAACGAAATTTTAGCTAATTTAATTGAAACTATCTTCGATTTTTTTGGATTTTTTTACAAATTTTAATTTTTATGAACGAAATTTTAGCAAAATTAATTGAAACTATTGTCGATTTTTTAGGATTTTCTTAAAATTTTTATGTTTTATGAACTAAATTTTAGCAAATTTAATTGAAACTATCTTCGATTTTTTGGATTTTCTGACAAATTTTATGTTTTTGAACTAAATTTTAGCAAATTTTATATAAACTATCTAAGATTTTTTTAGATTTTCTTACAAATTTTAAGTTTTATGAACTAAATTTTACCAAATTTAATTGAAACTATCTTCGATTTTTTTGGAATTTTTTACAAATTTTAATTTTTATGAACGGAATTTTAGCAAATTTAATTGAAACTATCTTCGATTTTTTGGGATTTTTTTAAAATTTTAATTTTTACGAAAAAAATTTTAGCAAATTTAATTGAAACTATTGTCGATTTTTTTGGATTTTCTTAAAATTTTTAAGTTTTATGAACTAAATTTTAGCAAATTTAATTGAAACTATCTTCGATTTTTTTTGGATTTTTTGGATTTTTTTGCAAATTTTAATTTTTTATGAACGAAATTTTAGCAAATTTAATTGAAACGATCTTCGATTTTTGGGATTTTTTAAAATTTTAATTTTTATGAACAAAATTTTTGAAATTTACTTGAAACTATATTTGATTTTTTTGGATTTTCTTAAAATTTTTAAGTTTTATGAGTAAATTTTAGCAAATTTAATTTAAGGTATCTTCGATTTTTTTGATCTTCTTACAAATTTAATTTTTATGAACGAAATTTTAGCAAATTTATTTGAAACTATCTTCGATTTTTTTGGATTATTTAAAATTTTAATTATTATGAACAAAATTTTAGCAAATTTAATTGAAAACTATCTTCGATTTTTTTGGATTTTCTTACAAATTTTAATTTTTATGAAGGAAATATTAGCAAATTTAATTGAAAAAATCTTCGATTTTTTTGGATTTTTTTAAAATTTCAATTTTTATGAACAAAGTTTTAGCAAATTGAATTGAAATTATCTTCGATTTTTTTGGATTTTTTACATATTTTTATTTTTAGGAACGAAATTTTAGCAAATTTAATTGAAACTATCTTCGATTTTTTTGGATTTTTTTACAAATTTTAATTTTTATGAACGAAATTTTAGCAAATTAATTGAAACTATTGTCGATTTTTTTTGGATTTTCTTAAAATTTTTAAGTTTTATGAACTAAATTTTAGCAATTTAATTGATACTATCTTCGATTTTTTTGGATTTTTTTACAAATTTTATTTTTATGAACGAAATTTTAGCAAATTTAATTGAAACTATTGTCGATTTTTTAGGATTTTTCTTAAAATTTTTAATTTTATGAACGAAATTTTAGCAAATTTAAATGAAACTATCTTCGATTTTTTTTTATTTTTTTACAAATTTTAATTTTTATGAACGAAATTTTTGCAAAATTAATTGAAACTATTGTCGATTTTTTAGGATTTTTTTTAAAATTTTAATTTTTATGAACAAAATTTTTGAAAATTTACTTGAAACTATATTTGATTTTTTTGGATTTTCTTAAAATTTTTAAGTTTTATGAAGTAAATTTTAGCAAATTTAATTTAAGGTATCTTCGATTTTTTTGGATCTTCTTACAAATTTTAATTTTTATGAACGAAATTTTAGCAAATTTATTTGAAACTATCTTCGATTTTTTTGGATTATTTTAAAATTTTAATTTTTATGAACAAAATTTTAGCAAATTTAATTGAAACTATCTTCGATTTTTTTGGATTTTCTTACAAATTTTAATTTTTATGAAGGAAATATTAGCAAATTTAATTGAAACTATCTTCGATTTTTTTGGATTTTTTTAAAATTTCAATTTTTATGAACAAAGTTTTAGCAAATTGAATTGAAATTATCTTCGATTTTTTTGGATTTTTTACATATTTTTATTTTTAGGAACGAAATTTTAGCAAATTTAATTGAAACTATCTTCGATTTTTTTGGATTTTTTTACAAATTTTAATTTTTATGAACGAAATTTTAGCAAAATTAATTGAAACTATTGTCGATTTTTTAGGATTTTCTTAAAATTTTTATGTTTTATGAACTAAATTTTAGCAAATTTAATTGAAACTATCTTCGATTTTTTTGGATTTTCTGACAAATTTTATGTTTTTGAACTAAATTTTAGCAAATTTTATATAAACTATCTAAGATTTTTTTAGATTTTCTTACAAATTTTAAGTTTTATGAACTAAATTTTACCAAATTTAATTGAAACTATCTTCGATTTTTTTGGAATTTTTTACAAATTTTAATTTTTATGAACGGAATTTTAGCAAATTTAATTGAAACTATCTTCGATTTTTTGGGATTTTTTTAAAATTTTAATTTTTACGAAAAAAATTTTAGCAAATTTAATTGAAACTATTGTCGATTTTTTTGGATTTTCTTAAAATTTTTAAGTTTTATGAACTAAATTTTAGCAAATTTAATTGAAACTATCTTCGATTTTTTTGGATTTTTTGGATTTTTTTGCAAATTTTAATTTTTATGAACGAAATTTTAGCAAATTTAATTGAAACGATCTTCGATTTTTTGGGATTTTTTTAAAATTTTAATTTTTATGAACAAAATTTTTGAAAATTTACTTGAAACTATATTTGATTTTTTTGGATTTTCTTAAAATTTTTAAGTTTTATGAAGTAAATTTTAGCAAATTTAATTTAAGGTATCTTCGATTTTTTTGGATCTTCTTACAAATTTTAATTTTTATGAACGAAATTTTAGCAAATTTATTTGAAACTATCTTCGATTTTTTTGGATTATTTTAAAATTTTAATTATTATGAACAAAATTTTAGCAAATTTAATTGAAACTATCTTCGATTTTTTTGGATTTTCTTACAAATTTTAATTTTTATGAAGGAAATATTAGCAAATTTAATTGAAACTATCTTCGATTTTTTTGGATTTTTTTAAAATTTCAATTTTTATGAACAAAGTTTTAGCAAATTGAATTGAAATTATCTTCGATTTTTTTGGATTTTTTACATATTTTTATTTTTAGGAACGAAATTTTAGCAAATTTAATTGAAACTATCTTCGATTTTTTTGGATTTTTTTACAAATTTTAATTTTTATGAACGAAATTTTAGCAAATTTAATTGAAACTATTGTCGATTTTTTTGGATTTTCTTAAAATTTTTAAGTTTTATGAACTAAATTTTAGCAAATTTAATTGATACTATCTTCGATTTTTTTGGATTTTTTTACAAATTTTATTTTTATGAACGAAATTTTAGCAAATTTAATTGAAACTATTGTCGATTTTTTAGGATTTTCTTAAAATTTTTAATTTTTATGAACGAAATTTTAGCAAATTTAAATGAAACTATCTTCGATTTTTTTTTATTTTTTTACAAATTTTAATTTTTATGAACGAAATTTTTGCAAAATTAATTGAAACTATTGTCGATTTTTTAGGATTTTTTTTAAAATTTTAATTTTTATGAACAAAATTTTTGAAAATTTACTTGAAACTATATTTGATTTTTTTGGATTTTCTTAAAATTTTTAAGTTTTATGAAGTAAATTTTAGCAAATTTAATTTAAGGTATCTTCGATTTTTTTGGATCTTCTTACAAATTTTAATTTTTATGAACGAAATTTTAGCAAATTTATTTGAAACTATCTTCGATTTTTTTGGATTATTTTAAAATTTTAATTTTTATGAACAAAATTTTAGCAAATTTAATTGAAACTATCTTCGATTTTTTTGGATTTTCTTACAAATTTTAATTTTTATGAAGGAAATATTAGCAAATTTAATTGAAACTATCTTCGATTTTTTTGGATTTTTTTAAAATTTCAATTTTTATGAACAAAATTTTAGCAAATTTAATTGAAACTATCTTCGATTTTTTTGGATTTTTTTACAAATTTTAATTTTTATGAACGAAATTTTAGCAAAATTAATTGAAACTATTGTCGATTTTTTAGGATTTTCTTAAAATTTTTATGTTTTATGAACTAAATTTTAGCAAATTTAATTGAAACTATCTTCGATTTTTTTGGATTTTCTGACAAATTTTATGTTTTTGAACTAAATTTTAGCAAATTTTATATAAACTATCTAAGATTTTTTTAGATTTTCTTACAAATTTTAAGTTTTATGAACTAAATTTTACCAAATTTAATTGAAACTATCTTCGATTTTTTTGGAATTTTTTACAAATTTTAATTTTTATGAACGGAATTTTAGCAAATTTAATTGAAACTATCTTCGATTTTTTGGGATTTTTTTAAAATTTTAATTTTTACGAAAAAAATTTTAGCAAATTTAATTGAAACTATTGTCGATTTTTTTGGATTTTCTTAAAATTTTTAAGTTTTATGAACTAAATTTTAGCAAATTTAATTGAAACTATCTTCGATTTTTTTGGATTTTTTTGGATTTTTTTGCAAATTTTAATTTTTATGAACGAAATTTTAGCAAATTTTATTGAAACTATCTTCGATTTTTTGGGATTTTTTTTAAAATTTTAATTTTTATGAACAAAATTTTTGAAAATTTACTTGAAACTATATTTGATTTTTTGGATTTTCTTAAAATTTTTAAGTTTTATGAAGTAAATTTTAGCAAATTTAATTTAAGGTATCTTCGATTTTTTTGGATCTTCTTACAAATTTTAATTTTTATGAACGAAATTTTAGCAAATTTATTTGAAACTATCTTCGATTTTTTTGGATTATTTTAAAATTTTAATTTTTATGAACAAAATTTTAGCAAATTTAATTGAAACTATCTTCGATTTTTTTGGATTTTCTTACAAATTTTAATTTTTATGAAGGAAATATTAGCAAATTTAATTGAAACTATCTTCGATTTTTTTGGATTTTTTTAAAATTTCAATTTTTATGAACAAAGTTTTAGCAAATTGAATTGAAATTATCTTCGATTTTTTTGGATTTTTTACATATTTTTATTTTTAGGAACGAAATTTTAGCAAATTTAATTGAAACTATCTTCGATTTTTTTGGATTTTTTTACAAATTTTAATTTTTATGAACGAAATTTTAGCAAAATTAATTGAAACTATTGTCGATTTTTTAGGATTTTCTTAAAATTTTTATGTTTTATGAACTAAATTTTAGCAAATTTAATTGAAACTATCTTCGATTTTTTTGGATTTTCTGACAAATTTTATGTTTTTGAACTAAATTTTAGCAAATTTTATATAAACTATCTAAGATTTTTTTAGATTTTCTTACAAATTTTAAGTTTTATGAACTAAATTTTACCAAATTTAATTGAAACTATCTTCGATTTTTTTGGAATTTTTTACAAATTTTAATTTTTATGAACGGAATTTTAGCAAATTTAATTGAAACTATCTTCGATTTTTTGGGATTTTTTTAAAATTTTAATTTTTACGAAAAAAATTTTAGCAAATTTAATTGAAACTGTTGTCGATTTTTTCGGATTTTCTTAAAATTTTTAAGTTTTATGAACTAAATTTTAGCAAATTTAATTGAAACTATCTTCGATTTTTTTGGATTTTTTGGATTTTTTTGCAAATTTTAATTTTTATGAACGATATTTTAGCAAATTTAATTGAAACGATCTTCGATTTTTGGGATTTTTTTAAAATTTTAATTTTTATGAACAAAATTTTTGAAAATTTACTTGAAACTATATTTGATTTTTTTGGATTTTCTTAAATTTTTAAGTTTTATGAAGTAAATTTTAGCAAATTTAATTTAAGGTATCTTCGATTTTTTTGGATCTTCTTACAAATTTTAATTTTTATGAACGAAATTTTAGCAAATTTATTTGAAACTATCTTCGATTTTTTTGGATTATTTTAAAATTTTAATTATTATGAACAAAATTTTAGCAAATTTAATTGAAACTATCTTCGATTTTTTTGGATTTTCTTACAAATTTTAATTTTTATGAAGGAAATATTAGCAAATTTAATTGAAAAAATCTTCGATTTTTTTGGATTTTTTTAAAATTTCAATTTTTATGAACAAAGTTTTAGCAAATTGAATTGAAATTATCTTCGATTTTTTTGGATTTTTTACATATTTTTATTTTTAGGAACGAAATTCTAGCAAATTTAATTGAAACTATCTTCGATTTTTTTGGATTTTTTTACAAATTTTAATTTTTATGAACGAAATTTTAGCAAATTTAATTGAAACTATTGTCGATTTTTTTGGATTTTCTTAAAATTTTTAAGTTTTATGAACTAAATTTTAGCAAATTTAATTGATACTATCTTCGATTTTTTTGGATTTTTTTACAAATTTTATTTTTATGAACGAAATTTTAGCAAATTTAATTGAAACTATTGTCGATTTTTTAGGATTTTCTTAAAATTTTTAATTTTTATGAACGAAATTTTAGCAAATTTAAATGAAACTATCTTCGATTTTTTTTTATTTTTTTACAAATTTTAATTTTTATGAACGAAATTTTTGCAAAATTAATTGAAACTATTGTCGATTTTTTAGGATTTTTTTTAAAATTTTAATTTTTATGAACAAAATTTTTGAAAATTTACTTGAAACTATATTTGATTTTTTTGGATTTTCTTAAAATTTTTAAGTTTTATGAAGTAAATTTTAGCAAATTTAATTTAAGGTATCTTCGATTTTTTTGGATCTTCTTACAAATTTTAATTTTTATGAACGAAATTTTAGCAAATTTATTTGAAACTATCTTCGATTTTTTTGGATTATTTTAAAATTTTAATTTTTATGAACAAAATTTTAGCAAATTTAATTGAAACTATCTTCGATTTTTTTGGATTTTCTTACAAATTTTAATTTTTATGAAGGAAATATTAGCAAATTTAATTGAAACTATCTTCGATTTTTTTGGATTTTTTTAAAATTTCAATTTTTATGAACAAAGTTTTAGCAAATTGAATTGAAATTATCTTCGATTTTTTTGGATTTTTTACATATTTTTATTTTTAGGAACGAAATTTTAGCAAATTTAATTGAAACTATCTTCGATTTTTTTGGATTTTTTACAAATTTTAATTTTTATGAACGAAATTTTAGCAAAATTAATTGAAACTATTGTCGATTTTTTAGGATTTTCTTAAAATTTTTATGTTTTATGAACTAAATTTTAGCAAATTTAATTGAAACTATCTTCGATTTTTTTTGGATTTTCTGACAAATTTTATGTTTTTGAACTAAATTTTAGCAAATTTTATATAAACTATCTAAGATTTTTTAGATTTTCTTACAAATTTTAAGTTTTATGAACTAAATTTTACCAAATTTAATTGAAACTATCTTCGATTTTTTTGGAATTTTTTACAAATTTTAATTTTTATGAACGGAATTTTAGCAAATTTAATTGAAACTATCTTCGATTTTTTGGGATTTTTTTAAAATTTTAATTTTTACGAAAAAAATTTTAGCAAATTTAATTGAAACTATTGTCGATTTTTTGGATTTTCTTAAATTTTTAAGTTTATGAACTAAATTTTAGCAAATTTAATTGAAACTATCTTCGATTTTTTTGGATTTTTTGGATTTTTTGCAAATTTTAATTTTTATGAACGAAATTTTAGCAAATTTAATTGAAACGATCTTCGATTTTTTGGGATTTTTTTAAAATTTTAATTTTTATGAACAAAATTTTTGAAAATTTACTTGAAACTATATTTGATTTTTTTGGATTTTCTTAAAATTTTTAAGTTTTATGAAGTAAATTTTAGCAAATTTAATTTAAGGTATCTTCGATTTTTTTGGATCTTCTTACAAATTTTAATTTTTATGAACGAAATTTTAGCAAATTTATTTGAAACTATCTTCGATTTTTTTTGGATTATTTTAAAATTTTAATTATTATGAACAAAATTTTAGCAAATTTAATTGAAACTATCTTCGATTTTTTTGGATTTTCTTACAAATTTTAATTTTTATGAAGGAAATATTAGCAAATTTAATTGAAACTATCTTCGATTTTTTTGGATTTTTTTAAAATTTCAATTTTTATGAACAAAGTTTTAGCAAATTGAATTGAAATTATCTTCGATTTTTTTGGATTTTTTACATATTTTTATTTTTAGGAACGAAATTTTAGCAAATTTAATTGAAACTATCTTCGATTTTTTTGGATTTTTTTACAAATTTTAATTTTTATGAACGAAATTTTAGCAAATTTAATTGAAACTATTGTCGATTTTTTTGGATTTTCTTAAAATTTTTAAGTTTTATGAACTAAATTTTAGCAAATTTAATTGATACTATCTTCGATTTTTTTGGATTTTTTTACAAATTTTATTTTTATGAACGAAATTTTAGCAAATTTAATTGAAACTATTGTCGATTTTTTAGGATTTTCTTAAAATTTTTAATTTTTATGAACGAAATTTTAGCAAATTTAAATGAAACTATCTTCGATTTTTTTTTATTTTTTTACAAATTTTAATTTTTATGAACGAAATTTTTGCAAAATTAATTGAAACTATTGTCGATTTTTTAGGATTTTTTTTAAAATTTTAATTTTTATGAACAAAATTTTTGAAAATTTACTTGAAACTATATTTGATTTTTTTGGATTTTCTTAAAATTTTTAAGTTTTATGAAGTAAATTTTAGCAAATTTAATTTAAGGTATCTTCGATTTTTTTGGATCTTCTTACAAATTTTAATTTTTATGAACGAAATTTTAGCAAATTTATTTGAAACTATCTTCGATTTTTTGGATTATTTTAAATTTTAATTTTTATGAACAAAATTTTAGCAAATTTAATTGAAACTATCTTCGATTTTTTTGGATTTTCTTACAAATTTTAATTTTTATGAAGGAAATATTAGCAAATTTATTGAAACTATCTTCGATTTTTTTGGATTTTTTTAAAATTTCAATTTTTATGAACAAAATTTTAGCAAATTTAATTGAAACTATCTTCGATTTTTTTGGATTTTTTTACAAATTTTAATTTTATGAACGAAATTTTAGCAAAATTAATTGAAACTATTGTCGATTTTTTAGGATTTTCTTAAAATTTTTATGTTTTATGAACTAAATTTTAGCAAATTTAATTGAAACTATCTTCGATTTTTTTGGATTTCTGACAAATTTTATGTTTTTGAACTAAATTTTAGCAAATTTTATATAAACTATCTAAGATTTTTTTAGATTTTCTTACAAATTTTAAGTTTTATGAACTAAATTTTACCAAATTTAATTGAAACTATCTTCGATTTTTTTGGAATTTTTACAAATTTTAATTTTATGAACGGAATTTTAGCAAATTTAATTGAAACTATCTTCGATTTTTTGGGATTTTTTTAAAATTTTAATTTTTACGAAAAAAATTTTAGCAAATTTAATTGAAACTATTGTCGATTTTTTTGGATTTTCTTAAAATTTTTAAGTTTTATGAACTAAATTTTAGCAAATTTAATTGAAACTATCTTCGATTTTTTTGGATTTTTTTGGATTTTTTTGCAAATTTTAATTTTTATGAACGAAATTTTAGCAAATTTAATTGAAACTATCTTCGATTTTTTGGATTTTTTTTAAAATTTTAATTTATGAACAAAATTTTTGAAATTTACTTGAAACTATATTTGATTTTTTTGGATTTTCTTAAAATTTTTAAGTTTTATGAAGTAAATTTTAGCAATTTAATTTAAGGTATCTTCGATTTTTTTGGATCTTCTTACAAATTTTAATTTTTATGAACGAAATTTTAGCAAATTTATTTGAAACTATCTTCGATTTTTTTGGATTATTTTAAATTTTAATTTTTATGAACAAAATTTTAGCAAATTTAATTGAAACTATCTTCGATTTTTTTGGATTTTCTTACAAATTTTAATTTTTATGAAGGAAATATTAGCAAATTTAATTGAAACTATCTTCGATTTTTTTGGATTTTTTTAAAATTTCAATTTTTATGAACAAAGTTTTAGCAAATTGAATTGAAATTATCTTCGATTTTTTTGGATTTTTTACATATTTTTATTTTTAGGAACGAAATTTTAGCAAATTTAATTGAAACTATCTTCGATTTTTTTGGATTTTTTTACAAATTTTAATTTTTATGAACGAAATTTTAGCAAAATTAATTGAAACTATTGTCGATTTTTAGGATTTTCTTAAAATTTTTATGTTTTATGAACTAAATTTTAGCAAATTTAATTGAAACTATCTTCGATTTTTTTGGATTTCTGACAAATTTTATGTTTTTGAACTAAATTTTAGCAAATTTTATATAAACTATCTAAGATTTTTTTAGATTTTCTTACAAATTTTAAGTTTATGAACTAAATTTTACCAAATTTAATTGAAACTATCTTCGATTTTTTTGGAATTTTTTACAAATTTTAATTTTTATGAACGGAATTTTAGCAAATTTAATTGAAACTATCTTCGATTTTTGGGATTTTTTTAAAATTTTAATTTTACGAAAAAAATTTTAGCAAATTTAATTGAAACTATTGTCGATTTTTTTGGATTTTCTTAAAATTTTTAAGTTTTATGAACTAAATTTTAGCAAATTTAATTGAAACTATCTTCGATTTTTTTGGATTTTTTGGATTTTTTTGCAAATTTTAATTTTTATGAACGAAATTTTAGCAAATTTAATTGAAACGATCTTCGATTTTTGGGATTTTTTTAAAATTTTAATTTTTATGAACAAAATTTTTGAAAATTTACTTGAAACTATATTTGATTTTTTTGGATTTTCTTAAAATTTTTAAGTTTTATGAAGTAAATTTTAGCAAATTTAATTTAAGGTATCTTCGATTTTTTTGGATCTTCTTACAATTTTAATTTTTATGAACGAAACTTTAGCAAATTTATTTGAAACTATCTTCGATTTTTTTGGATTATTTTAAAATTTTAATTATTATGAACAAAATTTTAGCAAATTTAATTGAAACTATCTTCGATTTTTTTGGATTTTCTTACAAATTTTAATTTTTATGAAGGAAATATTAGCAAATTTAATTGAAACTATCTTCGATTTTTTTGGATTTTTTTAAAATTTCAATTTTTATGAACAAAGTTTTAGCAAATTGAATTGAAATTATCTTCGATTTTTTTGGATTTTTTACATATTTTTATTTTTAGGAACGAAATTTTAGCAAATTTAATTGAAACTATCTTCGATTTTTTTGGATTTTTTTACAAATTTTAATTTTTATGAACGATATTTTAGCAAATTTAATTGAAACTTTGTCGATTTTTTTGGATTTTCTTAAAATTTTTAAGTTTTATGAACTAAATTTTAGCAAATTTAATTGATACTATCTTCGATTTTTTTGGATTTTTTTACAAATTTTATTTTTATGAACAAAATTTTAGCAAATTTAATTGAAACTATTGTCGATTTTTTAGGATTTTCTTAAAATTTTTAATTTTTATGAACGAAATTTTAGCAAATTTAAATGAAACTATCTTCGATTTTTTTTTATTTTTTTACAAATTTTAATTTTTATGAACGAAATTTTTGCAAAATTAATTGAAACTATTGTCGATTTTTTAGGATTTTTTTACAAATTTTAATTTTTATGAACTAAATTTTAGCAAATTTAATTGAAACTATCTTCGATTTTTTTGGATTTTCTTAAAATTTTTAAGTTTTATGAACTAAATTTTAGCAAATTTAATTGAAACTATCTTCGATTTTTTTGGATTTTCTTAAAATTTTTAAGTTTTATGAACTAAATTTTAGCAAATTTAATTTAAGCTATCTTCGATTTTTTTGGATTTTCCTACAAATTTTAATTTTTACGAATTAAATTTTAGCAAATATAATTGAAACTATCTTCGATTTTTTTGGATTGCGATACGAATTTTATGTTTTATGAACTAAATTTTAGCAAATATAATTGAAACTATCTTCGATTTTTTTGGATTTTTTTAAAATTTTAATTTTTTATGAACAAAATTTTAGCAAATTTAATTGAAACTATCTTCGATTTTTTTGGATTTTTTTACAAATTTTAATTTTTATGACGAAATTTTAGCAAAATTAATTGAAACTATTGTCGATTTTTTAGGATTTTCTTAAAATTTTTATGTTTTATGAACTAAATTTTAGCAAATTTAATTGAAACTATCTTCGATTTTTTTGGATTTTCTGACAAATTTTATGTTTTTGAACTAAATTTTAGCAAATTTTATATAAACTATCTAAGATTTTTTTTAGATTTTCTTACAAATTTTAGTTTTATGAACTAACTTTTACCAAATTTAATTGAAACTTCTTCGATTTTTTTGGAATTTTT
>CAWVQI010000260.1:0-51570 GCA_963932335.1 Andrena marginata | reverse complement strand
TTTTTTTGAATTTTTTTACAAATTTTAATTTTTATGAACGAAATTTTGGCAAATTTAATTGAAACTATCTTCGATTTTTTGGATTTTTTTACAAATTTTGATTTTTATGAACGAAATTTTAGCAAATTTAATTGAAACTATCTTCGATTTTTTTGGATTTTTTTACAAATATTTATTTTTATGAACGAAATTTTAGCAAATTTAATCGAAACTATCTTCGATTATTTTGGATTTTTTTACAAATTTTTAATTTTTATGAACTAAATTTTAGCAAATTTATTTAAGCTATCTTCTATTTTTTTGGATTTTTTTACAAATTTTAATTTTTATGGACGACATTTTAGCAAATTTAATTGAAACTATCTTCGATTTTTTGGATTTTTTTACAAATTTTGATTTTTATGAACGAAATTTTAGCAAATTTAATTGAAACTATATTGGATTTTTTTGGATTTTTTTACAAATTTTAATTTTTATGAACGAAATTTTAGCAAATTTAATTGAAACTATCTTTGATTTTTTGGATTTTCTTTAAATTTTTAAGTTTTATGAACTAAATTTTAGCAAATTTAATTTAAGCTATCTTCGATTTTTTTGGATTTTCTTACAAATTTTAATTTTTATGAACGAAATTTTAGCAAATTTAATTGAAACTATCTTCGATTTTTTTGGATTTTTTTAAAATTTTTATTTTTATGAACGAAATTTTAGCAAATTTAATTGAAACTATCTTTGATTTTTTTGGATTTTCTTAAATTTTAAGTTTTATGAACTAAATTTTAGCAAATTTAATTTAAGCTATCTTCGATTTTTTTGGATTTTTTTACAAATTTTAATTTTTATGAACGAAATTTTAGCAAATTTAATTGAAACTATCTTCGATTTTTTTACAAATTTTAATTTTTATGAACGAAATTTTAGCAAATTTAATTGAAACTATATTCGATTTTTTGGATTTTTTTACAAATTTTTATTTTATGAACGAAATTTTAGCAAATTTAAGTGAAACTATCTTCGATTTTTTTGGATTTTTTTAAAATTTTTATTTTTATGAACGAAATTTTAGCAAATTTAATTGAAACTATCTTTGATTTTTTTGGATTTTCTTAAAATTTTAAGTTTTATGAACTAAATTTTAGCAAATTTAATTTAAGCTATCTTCTATTTTTTTGGATTTTTTTACAAATATTAATTTTTATGTACGACATTTTAGCAAATATAATTGAAACAATATTGGATTTTTTTGGATTTTTTTACAAATTTTAATTTTTATGAACGAAATTTTAGCAAATTTAATTGAAACTATCTTTGATTTTTTGGATTTTCTTTAAATTTTTAAGTTTTATGAACTAAATTTTAGCAAATTTAATTTAAGCTATCTTCGATTTTTTTGGATTTTCTTACAAATTTTAATTTTTATGAACGAAATTTTAGCAAATTTAATTGAAACTATCTTCGATTTTTTTGGATTTTTTTAAAATTTTTATTTTTATGAACGAAATTTTAGCAAATTTAATTGAAACTATCTTTGATTTTTTTGGATTTTCTTAAAATTTTAAGTTTTATGAACTAAATTTTAGCAAATTTAATTTAAGCTATCTTCGATTTTTTTGGATTTTTGTACAAATTTTAATTTTTATGAACGAAATTTTAGCAAATTTAATTGAAACTATCTTCGATTTTTTTACAAATTTTAATTTTTATGAACGAAATTTAGCAAATTTAATTGAAACTATATTCGATTTTTTTGGATTTTTTTACAAATTTTTATTTTTATGAACGAAATTTTAGCAAATTTAATTGAAACTATCTTCGATTTTTTTGGATTTTTTAAAAATTTTTATTTTTATGAACGAAATTTTAGCAAATTTAATTGAAACTATCTTTGATTTTTTTGGATTTTCTTAAAATTTTAAGTTTTATGAACTAAATTTTAGCAAATTTAATTTAAGCTATCTTCTATTTTTTGGATTTTTTTACAAATATTAATTTTTATGTACGACATTTTAGCAAATATAATTGAAACTATCTTCGATTTTTTTGGATTTTTATACAAATTTTAATTTTTATGAACGAAATTTTAGCAAATTTAATTGAAACTATCTTCGATTTTTTTGGATTTTTTTAAAATTTTTATTTTTATGAACGAAATTTTAGCAAATTTAATAGAAACTATCTTTGATTTTTTTGGATTTTCTTAAAATTTAAGTTTTATGAACTAAATTTTAGCAAATTTAATTTAAGCTATCTTCTATTTTTTTGGATTTTTTTACAAATATTAATTTTTATGTACGACATTTTAGCAAATATAATTGAAACTATCTTCGATTTTTTTGGATTTTTATACAAATTTTAATTTTTATGAATGAAATTTTAGCAAACTTAATTGAAACTATCTTCGATTTTTTTGGATTTTCTTTAAATTTTTAAGTTTTATGAACTAAATTTTAGCAAATTTAATTTAAGCTATCTTCGATTTTTTGGGATTTTCTTACAAATTTTAATTTTTATGAACGAAATTTTAACAAATTTAATTGAAACTATTATCGATTTTTTGGATTTTTTTAAAATTTTTATTTTTATGAACGAAATTTTAGCAAATTTAATTGAAACTGTCTTTGATTTTTTGGATTTTCATTAAATTTTAAGTTTTATGAACTAAATTTTAGCAAATTTAATTTAAGCTATCTTCGATTTTTTTTGATTTTCTTACAAATTTTAATTTTTATGAACGAAATTTTAGCAAATTTAATTGAAACTATCTTTGATTTTTTTGGATTTTCTTAAAATTTTAAGTTTTATGAACTAAATTTTAGCAAATTTAATTTAAGCTATCTTCGATTTTTTTGGATTTTTTTACAAATTTTAATTTTTATGAACGAAATTTTAGCAAATTTAATTGAAACTATCTTCGATTTTTTTACAAATTTTAATTTTTATGAACGAAATTTTAGCAAATTTAATTGAAACTATATTCGATTTTTTTGGATTTTTTTACAAATTTTTATTTTTATGAACGAAATTTTAGCAAATTTAATTGAAACTATCTTCGATTTTTTTGGATTTTTTTAAAATTTTTATTTTTATGAACGAAATTTTAGCAAATTTAATTGAAACTATCTTTGATTTTTTTGGATTTTCTTAAAATTTTAAGTTTTATGAACTAAATTTTAGCAAATTTAATTTAAGCTATCTTCTATTTTTTGGATTTTTTTACAAATTTTGATTTTTATGAACGAAATTTTAGCAAATTTAATTGAAACTATCTTCGATTTTTTTACAAATTTTAATTTTTATGAACGAAATTTTAGCAAATTTAATTGAAACTATATTCGATTTTTTTGGATTTTTTTACAAATTTTTATTTTTATGAACGAAATTTTAGCAAATTTAATTGAAACTATCTTCGATTTTTTTGGATTTTTTTAAAAATTTTATTTTTATGAACGAAATTTTAGCAAATTTAATTGAAACTATCTTTGATTTTTTTGGATTTTCTTAAAATTTTAAGTTTTATGAACTAAATTTTAGCAAATTTAATTTAAGCTATCTTCTATTTTTTGGATTTTTTTACAAATATTAATTTTTATGTACGACATTTTAGCAAATATAATTGAAACTATATTGGATTTTTTTGGATTTTTTTACAAATTTTAATTTTTATGAACGAAATTTTAGCAAATTTAATTGAAACTATCTTTGATTTTTTGGATTTTCTTTAAATTTTTAAGTTTTATGAACTAAATTTTAGCAAATTTAATTTAAGCTATCTTCGATTTTTTTGGATTTTCTTACAAATTTTAATTTTTATGAACGAAATTTTAGCAAATTTAATTGAAACTATCTTCGATTTTTTTGGATTTTTTTAAAATTTTTATTTTTATGAACGAAATTTTAGCAAATTTAATCGAAACTATCTTTGATTTTTTTGGATTTTCTTAAAATTTTAAGTTTTATGAACTAAATTTTAGCAAATTTAATTTAAGCTATCTTCGATTTTTTTGGATTTTTTTACAAATTTTAATTTTTATGAACGAAATTTTAGCAAATTTAATTGAAACTATCTTCGATTTTTTTACAAATTTTAATTTTTATGAACGAAATTTTAGCAAATTTAATTGAAACTATATTCGATTTTTTTACAAATTTTTATTTTTATGAACGAAATTTTAGCAAATTTAATTGAAACTATCTTCGATTTTTTTGGATTTTTTTAAAATTTTTATTTTTATGAACGAAATTTTAGCAAATTAATTGAAACTATCTTTGATTTTTTTGGATTTTCTTAAAATTTTAAGTTTTATGATCTAAATTTTAGCAAATTTAATTTAAGCTATCTTCTATTTTTTTTGATTTTTTACAAATATTAATTTTTATGTACGACATTTTAGCAAATATAATTGAAACTATCTTCGATTTTTTTGGATTTTTATACAAATTTAATTTTTATGAACGAAATTTTAGCAATTTAATTGAAACTATCTTCGATTTTTTTGGATTTTTTTAAAATTTTTTATTTTATGAACGAAATTTTAGCAAATTTAATTGAAACTATCTTTGATTTTTTTGGATTTTCTTAAAATTTTAAGTTTTATGAACTAAATTTTAGCAAATTTAATTTAAGCTATCTTCTATTTTTTTGGATTTTTTTACAAATATTAATTTTTATGTACGACATTTTAGCAAATATAATTGAAACTATCTTCGATTTTTTTGGATTTTTATACAAATTTTAATTTTTATGAACGAAATTTTAGCAAATTTAATTGAAACTATCTTCGATTTTTTTGATTTTTTTAAAATTTTTATTTTTATGAACGAAATTTTAGCAAATTTAATTGAAACTATCTTTGATTTTTTTGGATTTTCTTAAAATTTTAAGTTTTATGAACTAAATTTTAGCAAATTTAATTTAAGCTATCTTCTATTTTTTTGGATTTTTTTACAAATATTAATTTTTATGTACGACATTTTAGCAAATATAATTGAAACTATCTTCGATTGTTTTGGATTTTTATACAAATTTTAATTTTATGAATGAAATTTTAGCAAACTTAATTGAAACTATCTTCGATTTTTTTGGATTTCTTTAAATTTTTAAGTTTTATGAACTAAATTTTAGCAAATTTAATTTAAGCTATCTTCGATTTTTTTACAAATTTTAATTTTTATGAACGAAATTTTAGCAAATTAATTGAAACTATCTTCGATTTTTTAAAATTTTTATTTTTATGAACGAAATTTTAGCAAATTTAATTTAAGCTATCTTCTATTTTTTTGGATTTTTTTACAAATATTAATTTTTATGGACGACATTTTAGCAAATTTAATTGAAACTATCTTCGATTTTTTGGATTTTTTTACAAATTTTATTTTTATGAATGAAATTTTAGCAAACTTAATTGTAACTATCTTCGATTTTTTTGAATTTTTTTTACAAATTTTAATTTTTATGAACGAAATTTTGGCAAATTTAATTGAAACTATCTTCGATTTTTTGGATTTTTTTACAAATTTTGATTTTTATGAACGAAATTTTTAGCAATTTAATTGAAACTATCTTCGATTTTTTTGGTTTTTTTACAAATTTTTATTTTTATGAACGAAATTTTAGCAAATTTAATCGAAACTATCTTCGATTATTTTGGATTTTTTTACAAATTTTTTAATTTTTATGAACTAAATTTTAGCAAATTTAATTTAAGCTATCTTCTATTTTTTTTATTTTTTTACAAATATTAATTTTTATGGACGACATTTTAGCAAATTTAATTGAAACTATCTTCGATTTTTTGGATTTTTTTACAAATTTTATTTTTTATGAATGAAATTTTAGCAAACTTAATTGTAACTATCTTCGATTTTTTTGAATTTTTTTACAAATTTTAATTTTTATGAACGAAATTTTGGCAAATTTAATTGAAACTGTCTTCGATTTTTTTGGATTTTTTTACAAATTTTGATTTTTATGAACGAAATTTTAGCAAATTTAATTGAAACTATATTTGATTTTTTTGATTTTTTTACAAATTTTAATTTTTATGAACGAAATTTTAGCAAATTTAATTGAAACTATCTTTGATTTTTTGGATTTTCTTTAAATTTTTAAGTTTTACGAACTAAATTTTAGCAAATTTAATTTAAGCTATCTTCGATTTTTTTGGATTTTCTTACAAATTTTAATTTTTATGAACGAAATTTTAGCAAATTTAATTGAAACTATCTTCGTTTTTTTTGGATTTTTTTAAAATTTTTATTTTATGAACGAATTTTAGCAAATTTAATTGAAACTATCTTTGATTTTTTTGGATTTTCTTAAAATTTTAAGTTTTATGAACTAAATTTTAGCAAATTTAATTTAAGCTATCTTCGATTTTTTGGATTTTTTTACAAATTTTAATTATTATGAACGAAATTTTAGCAAATTTAATTGAAACTATCTTCGATTTTTTTACAAATTTTAATTTTTATGAACGAAATTTTAGCAATTTAATTGAAACTATATTCGATTTTTTACAAATTTTTATTTTTATGAACGAAATTTTAGCAAATTTAATTGAAACTATCTTCGATTTTTTGGATTTTTTTAAAAATTTTATTTTTATGACACGAAATTTTAGCAAATTTAATTGAAACTATCTTTGATTTTTTTGGATTTTCTTAAAATTTTAAGTTTTATGAACTAAATTTTAGCAAATTTAATTTAAGCTATCTTCTATTTTTTGGATTTTTTTACAAATATTAATTTTTATGTACGACATTTTAGCAAATATAATTGAAACTATATTTGATTTTTTTGGATTTTTTACAAATTTTAATTTTTATGAACGAAAATTTTAGCAAATTAATTGAAACTATCATTGATTTTTTGGATTTTCTTTTAAATTTTTAAGTTTTATGAACTAAATTTTAGCAAATTTAATTTAAGCTATCTTCGATTTTTTTGGATTTTCTTACAAATTTTAATTTTTAGGAACGAAATTTTAGCAAATTTAATTGAAACTATCTCCGTTTTTTTGGATTTTTTTTAAAATTTTTATTTTTATGAACGAAATTTTAGCAAATTTAATTGAAACTATCTTTGATTTTTTTGGATTTTCTTAAAATTTTAAGTTTTTATGAACTAAATTTTAGCAAATTTAATTTAAGCTATCTTCGATTTTTTGGATTTTTTTACAAATTTTAATTATTATGAACGAAATTTTAGCAAATTTAATTGAAACTATCTTCGATTTTTTTACAAATTTTAATTTTTATGAACGAAATTTTAGCAAATTTAATTGAAAATAAATTCGATTTTTTTACAAATTTTTTATTTTTATGAACGAAATTTAGCAAATTTAATTGAAACTATCTTCGATTTTTTTGGATTTTTTTAAAAATTTTATTTTTATGAACGAAATTTTAGCAAATTTAATTGAAACTATCTTTGATTTTTTTGGATTTTGCTTAAAATTTTAAGTTTTATGAACTAAATTTTAGCAAATTTAATTTAAGCTATCTTCTATTTTTGGATTTTTTTACAAATATTAATTTTTATGTACGACATTTTAGCAAATATAATTGAAACTATATTGGATTTTTTTGGATTTTTTACAAATTTTAATTTTTATGAACGAAATTTTAGCAAATTTAATTGAAACTATCTTTGATTTTTTTGGATTTTTTTAAAAATTTTTTATTTTTATGAACGAAATTTTAGCAAATTTAATTGAAACTATCTTTGATTTTTTGGATTTTCTTAAAATTTTAAGTTTTATGAACTAAATTTTAGCAAATTTAATTTAAGCTATCTTCTATTTTTTTGGATTTTTTTACAAATATTAATTTTTATGTACGACATTTTAGCAAATATAATTGAAACTATCTTCGATTTTTTGGATTTTTATACAAATTTTAATTTTTATGAATGAAATTTTAGCAAACTTAATTGAAACCTATCTTCGATTTTTTGGATTTTCTTTAAATTTTAAGTTTTATGAACTAAATTTTAGCAAATTTAATTTAAGCTATCTTCGATTTTTTTACAAATTTTAATTTTTATGAACGAAATTTTAGCAAATTTAATTGAAACTATCTTCGATTTTTTTAAAATTTTTATTTTTATGAACGAAATTTTAGCAAATTTAATTTAAGCTATCTTCTATTTTTTTGGATTTTTTTACAAATATTAATTTTTATGGACGACATTTTAGCAAATTTAATTGAAACTATCTTCGATTTTTTTGGATTTTTTTACAAATTTTATTTTTTATGAATGAAATTTTAGCAAACTTAATTGTAACTATCTTCGATTTTTTTGAATTTTTTTACAAATTTTAATTTTTATGAACGAAATTTTGGCAAATTTAATTGAAACTATCTTCGATTTTTTTGGATTTTTTTACAAATTTTGATTTTTATGAACGAAATTTTAGCAAATTTAATTGAAACTATCTTTGATTTTTTTCTGGATTTTCTTAAAATTTAAGTTTTATGAACTAAATTTTAGCAAATTTAATTTAAGCTATCTTCTATTTTTTGGATTTTTTTACAAATATTAATTTTTATGTACGACATTTTAGCAAATATAATTGAAACTATATTGGATTTTTTGGATTTTTTTACAAATTTTAATTTTTATGAACGAAATTTTAGCAAATTTAATTGAAACTATCTTTGATTTTTTGGATTTTCTTTAAATTTTAAGTTTTATGAACTAAATTTTAGCAAATTTAATTTAAGCTATCTTCGATTTTTTTTGGATTTTCTTACAAATTTTAATTTTTATGAACGAAATTTTAGCAAATTTAATTGAAACTATCTTCGATTTTTTTGGATTTTTTTAAAATTTTTATTTTTATGAACGAAATTTTAGCAAATTTAATTGAAACTATCTTTGATTTTTTTGGATTTTCTTAAAATTTTAAGTTTTATGAACTAAATTTTAGCAAATTTAATTTAAGCTATCTTCGATTTTTTTGGATTTTTTTACAAATTTTAATTTTTATGAACGAAATTTTAGCAAATTTAATTGAAACTATCTTCGATTTTTTTACAAATATTAATTTTTATGGACGACATTTTAGCAAATTTAATTGAAACTATCTTCGATTTTTTTGGATTTTTTTACAATTTTATTTTTTATGAATGAAATTTTAGCAAACTTAATTGTAACTATCTTCGATTTTTTTGAATTTTTTTCAAATTTTAATTTTTATGAACGAAATTTTGGCAAATTTAATTGAAACTGTCTTCGATTTTTTTGGATTTTTTTACAAATTTTGATTTTTATGAACGAAATTTTAGCAAATTTAATTGAAACTATCTTCGATTTTGTTGGATTTTTTTACAAATATTTATTTTTATGAACGAAATTTTAGGAAATTTAATCGAAACTATCTTCGATTATTTTGGATTTTTTTACAAATTTTTAATTTTTATGAACTAAATTTTAGCAAATTTAATTTAAGCTATCTTCTATTTTTTTGGATTTTTTTACAAATTTTAATTTTTATGGACGACATTTTAGCAAATTTAATTGAAACTATCTTCGATTTTTTTGGATTTTTTTACAAATTTTGATTTTTATGAACGAAATTTTAGCAAATTTAATTGAAACTATATTGGATTTTTTTGGATTTTTTTACAAATTTTAATTTTTATGAACGAAATTTTAGCAAATTTAATTGAAACTATCTTTGATTTTTTGGATTTTCTTTAAATTTTTAAGTTTTATGAACTAAATTTTAGCAAATTTAATTTAAGCTATCTTCGATTTTTTTGGATTTTCTTACAAATTTTAATTTTTATGAACGAAATTTTAGCAAATTTAATTGAAACTATCTTCGATTTTTTTGGATTTTTTTAAAATTTTTATTTTTTATGAACGAAATTTTAGCAAATTTAATTGAAACTATCTTTGATTTTTTTGGATTTTCTTAAAATTTTAAGTTTTATGAACTAAATTTTAGCAAATTTAATTTAAGCTATCTTCGATTTTTTTGGATTTTTGTACAAATTTTAATTTTTATGAACGAAATTTTAGCAAATTTAATTGAAACTATCTTCGATTTTTTACAAATTTTAATTATTATGAACGAAATTTAGCAAATTTAATTGAAACTATATTCGATTTTTTTGGATTTTTTTACAAATTTTTATTTTTATGAACGAAATTTTAGCAAATTTAATTGAAACTATCTTCGATTTTTTTGGATTTTTTTAAAATTTTTATTTTTATGAACGAAATATTAGCAAATTTAATTGAAACTATCTTTGATTTTTTTGGATTTTCTTAAAATTTTAAGTTTTATGAACTAAATTTTAGCAAATTTAATTTAAGCTATCTTCTATTTTTTTGGATTTTTTTACAAATATTAATTTTTATGTACGACATTTTAGCAAATATAATTGAAACAATATTGGATTTTTTTGGATTTTTTTACAAATTTTAATTTTTATGAACGAAATTTTAGCAAATTTAATTGAAACTATCTTTGATTTTTTGGATTTTCTTTAAATTTTTAAGTTTTATGAACTAAATTTTAGCAAATTTAATTTAAGCTATCTTCGATTTTTTTGGATTTTCTTACAAATTTTAATTTTTATGAACGAAATTTTAGCAAATTTAATTGAAACTATCTTCGATTTTTTTGGATTTTTTTAAAATTTTTATTTTTATGAACGAAATTTTAGCAAATTTAATTGAAACTATCTTTGATTTTTTTGGATTTTCTTAAAATTTTAAGTTTTATGAACTAAATTTTAGCAAATTTAATTTAAGCTATCTTCGATTTTTTTGGATTTTTGTACAAATTTTAATTTTTATGAACGAAATTTTAGCAAATTTAATTGAAACTATCTTCGATTTTTTTACAAATTTTAATTTTTATGAACGAAATTTAGCAAATTTAATTGAAACTATATTCGATTTTTTTGGATTTTTTTACAAATTTTTATTTTTATGAACGAAATTTTAGCAAATTTAATTGAAACTATCTTCGATTTTTTTGGATTTTTTAAAAATTTTTATTTTTATGAACGAAATATTAGCAAATTTAATTGAAACTATCTTTGATTTTTTTGGATTTTCTTAAAATTTTAAGTTTTATGAACTAAATTTTAGCAAATTTAATTTAAGCTATCTTCTATTTTTTGGATTTTTTTACAAATATTAATTTTTATGTACGACATTTTAGCAAATATAATTGAAACTATCTTCGATTTTTTTGGATTTTTATACAAATTTTAATTTTTATGAACGAAATTTTAGCAAATTTAATTGAAACTATCTTCGATTTTTTTGGATTTTTTTAAAATTTTTATTTTTATGAACGAAATTTTAGCAAATTTAATTGAAACTATCTTTGATTTTTTTGGATTTTCTTAAAATTTTAAGTTTTATGAACTAAATTTTAGCAAATTTAATTTAAGCTATCTTCTATTTTTTTGGATTTTTTTACAAATATTAATTTTTATGTACGACATTTTAGCAAATATAATTGAAACTATCTTCGATTTTTTTGGATTTTTATACAAATTTTAATTTTTATGAATGAAATTTTAGCAAACTTAATTGAAACTATCTTCGATTTTTTTGGATTTTCTTTAAATTTTTAAGTTTTATGAACTAAATTTTAGCAAATTTAATTTAAGCTATCTTCGATTTTTTGGGATTTTCTTACAAATTTTAATTTTTATGAACGAAATTTTAGCAAATTTAATTGAAACTATTATCGATTTTTTTGGATTTTTTTAAAATTTTTATTTATATGAACGAAATTTTAGCAAATTTAATTGAAACTATCTTTGATTTTTTGGATTTTCTTTAAATTTTTAAGTTTTATGAACTAAATTTTAGCAAATTTAATTTAAGCTATCTTCGATTTTTTTTGATTTTCTTACAAATTTTAATTTTTATGAACGAAATTTTAGCAAATTTAATTGAAACTATCTTTGATTTTTTTGGATTTTCTTAAAATTTTAAGTTTTATGAACTAAATTTTAGCAAATTTAATTTAAGCTATCTTCGATTTTTTTGGATTTTTTTACAAATTTTAATTTTTATGAACGAAATTTTAGCAAATTTAATTGAAACTATCTTCGATTTTTTTACAAATTTTAATTTTTATGAACGAAATTTTAGCAAATTTAATTGAAACTATATTCGATTTTTTTGGATTTTTTTACAAATTTTTATTTTTATGAACGAAATTTTAGCAAATTTAATTGAAACTATCTTCGATTTTTTTGGATTTTTTTAAAATTTTTATTTTTATGAACGAAATTTTAGCAAATTTAATTGAAACTATCTTTGATTTTTTTGGATTTTCTTAAAATTTTAAGTTTTATGAACTATATTTTAGCAAATTTAATTTAAGCTATCTTCTATTTTTTGGATTTTTTTACAAATTTTGATTTTTATGAACGAAATTTTAGCAAATTTAATTGAAACTATATTGGATTTTTTTGGATTTTTTTACAAATTTTAATTTTTATGAACGAAATTTTAGCAAATTTAATTGAAACTATCTTTGATTTTTTGGATTTTCTTTAAATTTTTAAGTTTTATGAACTAAATTTTAGCAAATTTAATTTAAGCTATCTTCGATTTTTTTGGATTTTCTTACAAATTTTAATTTTTATGAACGAAATTTTAGCAAATTTAATTGAAACTATCTTTGATTTTTTTGGATTTTCTTAAAATTTTAAGTTTTATGAACTAAATTTTAGCAAATTTAATTTAAGCTATCTTCGATTTTTTTGGATTTTTTTACAAATTTTAATTTTTATGAACGAAATTTTAGCAAATTTAATTGAAACTATCTTCGATTTTTTTACAAATTTTAATTTTTATGAACGAAATTTTAGCAAATTTAATTGAAACTATATTCGATTTTTTTGGATTTTTTTACAAATTTTTATTTTTATGAACGAAATTTTAGCAAATTTAATTGAAACTATCTTCGATTTTTTTTGATTTTTTTAAAAATTTTATTTTTATGAACGAAATTTTAGCAAATTTAATTGAAACTATCTTTGATTTTTTTGGATTTTCTTAAAATTTTAAGTTTTATGAACTAAATTTTAGCAAATTTAATTTAAGCTATCTTCTATTTTTTGGATTTTTTTACAAATATTAATTTTTATGTACGACATTTTAGCAAATATAATTGAAACTATATTGGATTTTTTTGGATTTTTTTACAAATTTTAATTTTTATGAACGAAATTTTAGCAAATTTAATTGAAACTATCTTTGATTTTTTGGATTTTCTTTAAATTTTTAAGGTTTATGAACTAAATTTTAGCAAATTTAATTTAAGCTATCTTCGATTTTTTTGGATTTTCTTACAAATTTTAATTTTTATGAACGAAATTTTAGCAAATTTAATTGAAACTATCTTCGATTTTTTTGGATTTTTTTAAAATTTTTATTTATATGAACGAAATTTTAGCAAATTTAATCGAAACTATCTTTGATTTTTTTGGATTTTCTTAAAATTTTAAGTTTTATGAACTAAATTTTAGCAAATTTAATTTAAGCTATCTTCGATTTTTTTGGATTTTTTTTACAAATTTTAATTTTTATGAACGAAATTTTAGCAAATTTAATTGAAACTATCTTCGATTTTTTTACAAATTTTAATTTTTATGAACGAAATTTTAGCAAATTTAATTGAAACTATATTCGATTTTTTTACAAATTTTTATTTTTATGAACGAAATTTTAGCAAATTTAATTGAAACTATCTTCGATTTTTTTGGATTTTTTTAAAATTTTTATTTTTATGAACGAAATTTTAGCAAATTTAATTGAAACTATCTTTGATTTTTTTGGATTTTCTTAAAATTTTAAGTTTTATGAACTAAATTTTAGCAAATTTAATTTAAGCTATCTTCTATTTTTTTGGATTTTTTTACAAATATTAATTTTTATGTACGACATTTTAGCAAATATAATTGAAACTATCTTCGATTTTTTTGAATTTTTATACAAATTTTAATTTTTATGAACGAAATTTTAGCAAATTTAATTGAAACTATCTTCGATTTTTTTGGATTTTTTTAAAATTTTTTATTTTTATGAACGAAATTTTAGCAAATTTAATTGAAACTATCTTTGATTTTTTTGGATTTTCTTAAAATTTTAAGTTTTATGAACTAAATTTTAGCAAATTTAATTTAAGCTATCTTCTATTTTTTTGGATTTTTTTACAAATATTAATTTTTATGTACGACATTTTAGCAAATATAATTGAAACTATCTTCGATTTTTTTGGATTTTTATACAAATTTTAATTTTTATGAATGAAATTTTAGCAAACTTAATTGAAACTATCTTCGATTTTTTTGGATTTTCTTTAAATTTTTAAGTTTTATGAACTAAATTTTAGCAAATTTAATTTAAGCTATCTTCGATTTTTTTACAAATTTTAATTTTTATGAACGAAATTTTAGCAAATTTAATTGAAACTATCTTCGATTTTTTTAAAATTTTTATTTTTATGAACGAAATTTTAGCAAATTTAATTTAAGCTATCTTCTATTTTTTTGGATTTTTTTACAAATATTAATTTTTATGGACGACATTTTAGCAAATTTAATTGAAACTATCTTCGATTTTTTTGGATTTTTTTACAAATTTTATTTTTTATGAATGAAATTTTAGCAAACTTAATTGTAACTATCTTCGATTTTTTTGAATTTTTTTACAAATTTTAATTTTTATGAACGAAATTTTGGCAAATTTAATTGAAACTATCTTCGATTTTTTTGGATTTTTTTACAAATTTTGATTTTTATGAACGAAATTTTAGCAAATTTAATTGAAACTATCTTTGATTTTTTTGGATTTTCTTAAAATTTTAAGTTTTATGAACTAAATTTTAGCAAATTTAATTTAAGCTATCTTCTATTTTTTGGATTTTTTTACAAATATTAATATTTATGTACGACATTTTAGCAAATATAATTGAAACTATATTGGATTTTTTTGGATTTTTTTACAAATTTTAATTTTTATGAACGAAATTTTAGCAAATTTAATTGAAACTATCTTTGATTTTTTGGATTTTCTTTAAATTTTTAAGTTTTATGAACTAAATTTTAGCAAATTTAATTGAAACTATCTTTGATTTTTTTGGATTTTCTTAAAATTTTAAGTTTTATGAACTAAATTTTAGCAAATTTAATTTAAGCTATCTTCTATTTTTTTGGATTTTTTTACAAATATTAATTTTTATGTACGACATTTTAGCAAATATAATTGAAACTATCTTCGATTTTTTTGGATTTTTATACAAATTTTAATTTTTATGAATGAAATTTTAGCAAACTTAATTGAAACTATATTCGATTTTTTTGGATTTTCTTTAAATTTTTAAGTTTTATGAACTAAATTTTAGCAAATTTAATTTAAGCTATCTTCGATTTTTTGGGATTTTCTTACAAATTTTAATTTTTATGAACGAAATTTTAGCAAATTTAATTGAAACTATTATCGATTTTTTTGGATTTTTTTAAAATTTTTATTTTTATGAACGAAATTTTAGCAAATTTAATTGAAACTATCTTTGATTTTTTGGATTTTCTTTAAATTTTTAAGTTTTATGAACTAAATTTTAGCAAATTTAATTTAAGCTATCTTCGATTTTTTTGGATTTTCTTACAAATTTTAATTTTTATGAACGAAATTTTAGCAAATTTAATTGAAACTATCTTCGATTTTTTTGGATTTTTTTAAAATTTTTATTTTTATGAACGAAATTTTAGCAAATTTAATTGAAACTATCTTTGATTTTTTTGGATTTTCTTAAAATTTTAAGTTTTATGAACTAAATTTTAGCAAATTTAATTTAAGCTATCTTCGATTTTTTTGGATTTTTGTACAAATTTTAATTTTTATGAACGAAATTTTAGCAAATTTAATTGAAACTATCTTCGATTTTTTACAAATTTTAATTATTATGAACGAAATTTAGCAAATTTAATTGAAACTATATTCGATTTTTTTGGATTTTTTTACAAATTTTTATTTTTATGAACGAAATTTTAGCAAATTTAATTGAAACTATCTTCGATTTTTTTGGATTTTTTAAAAATTTTTATTTTTATGAACGAAATATTAGCAAATTTAATTGAAACTATCTTTGATTTTTTTGGATTTTCTTAAAATTTTAAGTTTTATGAACTAAATTTTAGCAAATTTAATTTAAGCTATCTTCTATTTTTTGGATTTTTTTACAAATATTAATTTTTATGTACGACATTTTAGCAAATATAATTGAAACTATCTTCGATTTTTTTGGATTTTTATACAAATTTTAATTTTTATGAACGAAATTTTAGCAAATTTAATTGAAACTATCTTCGATTTTTTTGGATTTTTTTAAAATTTTTATTTTTATGAACGAAATTTTAGCAAATTTAATTGAAACTATCTTTGATTTTTTTGGATTTTCTTAAAATTTTAAGTTTTATGAACTAAATTTTAGCAAATTTAATTTAAGCTATCTTCTATTTTTTTGGATTTTTTTACAAATATTAATTTTTATGTACGACATTTTAGCAAATATAATTGAAACTATCTTCGATTTTTTTGGATTTTTATACAAATTTTAATTTTTATGAATGAAATTTTTGCAAACTTAATTGAAACTATCTTCGATTTTTTTGGATTTTCTTTAAATTTTTAAGTTTTATGAACTAAATTTTAGCAAATTTAATTTAAGCTATCTTCGATTTTTTGGGATTTTCTTACAAATTTTAATTTTTATGAACGAAATTTTAGCAAATTTAATTGAAACTATTATCGATTTTTTTGGATTTTTTTAAAATTTTTATTTATATGAACGAAATTTTAGCAAATTTAATTGAAACTATCTTTGATTTTTTGGATTTTCTTTAAATTTTTAAGTTTTATGAACTAAATTTTAGCAAATTTAATTTAAGCTATCTTCGATTTTTTTTGATTTTCTTACAAATTTTAATTTTTATGAACGAAATTTTAGCAAATTTAATTGAAACTATCTTTGATTTTTTTGGATTTTCTTAAAATTTTAAGTTTTATGAACTAAATTTTAGCAAATTTAATTTAAGCTATCTTCGATTTTTTTGGATTTTTTTACAAATTTTAATTTTTATGAACGAAATTTTAGCAAATTTAATTGAAACTATCTTCGATTTTTTTGGATTTTTTTAAAATTTTTATTTTTATGAACGAAATTTTAGCAAATTTAATTGAAACTATCTTTGATTTTTTTGGATTTTCTTAAAATTTTAAGTTTTATGAACTAAATTTTAGCAAATTTAATTTAAGCTATCTTCTATTTTTTGGATTTTTTTACAAATTTTGATTTTTATGAACGAAATTTTAGCAAATTTAATTGAAACTATATTGGATTTTTTTGGATTTTTTTACAAATTTTAATTTTTATGAACGAAATTTTAGCAAATTTAATTGAAACTATATTGGATTTTTTTGGATTTTTTTACAAATTTTAATTTTTATGAACGAAATTTTAGCAAATTTAATTGAAACTATCTTTGATTTTTTGGATTTTCTTTAAATTTTTAAGTTTTATGAACTAAATTTTAGCAAATTTAATTTAAGCTATCTTCGATTTTTTTGGATTTTCTTACAAATTTTAATTTTTATGAACGAAATTTTAGCAAATTTAATTGAAACTATCTTCGATTTTTTTGGATTTTTTTAAAATTTTTATTTTTATGAACGAAATTTTAGCAAATTTAATTGAAACTATCTTTGATTTTTTTGGATTTTCTTAAAATTTTAAGTTTTATGAACTAAATTTTAGCAAATTTAATTTAAGCTATCTTCGATTTTTTTGGATTTTTGTACAAATTTTAATTTTTATGAACGAAATTTTAGCAAATTTAATTGAAACTATCTTCGATTTTTTACAAATTTTAATTATTATGAACGAAATTTAGCAAATTTAATTGAAACTATATTCGATTTTTTTGGATTTTTTTACAAATTTTTATTTTTATGAACGAAATTTTAGCAAATTTAATTGAAACTATCTTCGATTTTTTTGGATTTTTTTAAAATTTTTATTTTTATGAACGAAATATTAGCAAATTTAATTGAAACTATCTTTGATTTTTTTGGATTTTCTTAAAATTTTAAGTTTTATGAACTAAATTTTAGCAAATTTAATTTAAGCTATCTTCTATTTTTTTGGATTTTTTTACAAATATTAATTTTTATGTACGACATTTTAGCAAATATAATTGAAACAATATTGGATTTTTTTGGATTTTTTTACAAATTTTAATTTTTATGAACGAAATTTTAGCAAATTTAATTGAAACTATCTTTGATTTTTTGGATTTTCTTTAAATTTTTAAGTTTTATGAACTAAATTTTAGCAAATTTAATTTAAGCTATCTTCGATTTTTTTGGATTTTCTTACAAATTTTAATTTTTATGAACGAAATTTTAGCAAATTTAATTGAAACTATCTTCGATTTTTTTGGATTTTTTTAAAATTTTTATTTTTATGAACGAAATTTTAGCAAATTTAATTGAAACTATCTTTGATTTTTTTGGATTTTCTTAAAATTTTAAGTTTTATGAACTAAATTTTAGCAAATTTAATTTAAGCTATCTTCGATTTTTTTGGATTTTTGTACAAATTTTAATTTTTATGAACGAAATTTTAGCAAATTTAATTGAAACTATCTTCGATTTTTTTACAAATTTTAATTTTTATGAACGAAATTTAGCAAATTTAATTGAAACTATATTCGATTTTTTTGGATTTTTTTACAAATTTTTATTTTTATGAACGAAATTTTAGCAAATTTAATTGAAACTATCTTCGATTTTTTTGGATTTTTTAAAATTTTTATTTTTATGAACGAAATATTAGCAAATTTAATTGAAACTATCTTTGATTTTTTTGGATTTTCTTAAAATTTTAAGTTTTATGAACTAAATTTTAGCAAATTTAATTTAAGCTATCTTCTATTTTTTGGATTTTTTTACAAATATTAATTTTTATGTACGACATTTTAGCAAATATAATTGAAACTATCTTCGATTTTTTTGGATTTTTATACAAATTTTAATTTTTATGAACGAAATTTTAGCAAATTTAATTGAAACTATCTTCGATTTTTTTGGATTTTTTTAAAATTTTTATTTTTATGAACGAAATTTTAGCAAATTTAATTGAAACTATCTTTGATTTTTTTGGATTTTCTTAAAATTTTAAGTTTTATGAACTAAATTTTAGCAAATTTAATTTAAGCTATCTTCTATTTTTTTGGATTTTTTTACAAATATTAATTTTTATGTACGACATTTTAGCAAATATAATTGAAACTATCTTCGATTTTTTTGGATTTTTATACAAATTTTAATTTTTATGAATGAAATTTTAGCAAACTTAATTGAAACTATCTTCGATTTTTTTGGATTTTCTTTAAATTTTTAAGTTTTATGAACTAAATTTTAGCAAATTTAATTTAAGCTATCTTCGATTTTTTGGGATTTTCTTACAAATTTTAATTTTTATGAACGAAATTTTAGCAAATTTAATTGAAACTATTATCGATTTTTTTTGGATTTTTTTAAAATTTTTATTTATATGAACGAAATTTTAGCAAATTTAATTGAAACTATCTTTGATTTTTTGGATTTTCTTTAAATTTTTAAGTTTTATGAACTAAATTTTAGCAAATTTAATTTAAGCTATCTTCGATTTTTTTTGATTTTCTTACAAATTTTAATTTTTATGAACGTAATTTTAGCAAATTTAATTGAAACTATCTTTGATTTTTTTGGATTTTCTTAAAATTTTAAGTTTTATGAACTAAATTTTAGCAAATTTAATTTAAGCTATCTTCGATTTTTTTGGATTTTTTTACAAATTTTAATTTTTATGAACGAAATTTTAGCAAATTTAATTGAAACTATCTTCGATTTTTTTACAAATTTAAATTTTTATGAACGAAATTTTAGCAAATTTAATTGAAACTATATTCGATTTTTTTGGATTTTTTTACAAATTTTTATTTTTATGAACGAAATTTTAGCAAATTTAATTGAAACTATCTTCGATTTTTTTGGATTTTTTTAAAATTTTTATTTTTATGAACGAAATTTTAGCAAATTTAATTGAAACTATCTTTGATTTTTTTGGATTTTCTTAAAATTTTAAGTTTTATGAACTATATTTTAGCAAATTTAATTTAAGCTATCTTCTATTTTTTGGATTTTTTTACAAATTTTGATTTTTATGAACGAAATTTTAGCAAATTTAATTGAAACTATATTGGATTTTTTTGGATTTTTTTACAAATTTTAATTTTTATGAACGAAATTTTAGCAAATTTAATTGAAACTATCTTTGATTTTTTGGATTTTCTTTAAATTTTTAAGTTTTATGAACTAAATTTTAGCAAATTTAATTTAAGCTATCTTCGATTTTTTTGGATTTTCTTACAAATTTTAATTTTTATGAACGAAATTTTAGCAAATTTAATTGAAACTATCTTTGATTTTTTTGGATTTTCTTAAAATTTTAAGTTTTATGAACTAAATTTTAGCAAATTTAATTTAAGCTATCTTCGATTTTTTTGGATTTTTTTACAAATTTTAATTTTTATGAACGAAATTTTAGCAAATTTAATTGAAACTATCTTCGATTTTTTTGGATTTTTTTAAAATTTTTATTTTTATGAACGAAATTTTAGCAAATTTAATTGAAACTATCTTTGATTTTTTTGGATTTTCTTAAAATTTTAAGTTTTATGAACTAAATTTTAGCAAATTTAATTTAAGCTATATTCTATTTTTTGGATTTTTTTACAAATTTTGATTTTTATGAACGAAATTTTAGCAAATTTAATTGAAACTATATTGGATTTTTTTGGATTTTTTTACAAATTTTAATTTTTATGAACGAAATTTTAGCAAATTTAATTGAAACTATATTGGATTTTTTTGGATTTTTTTACAAATTTTAATTTTTATGAACGAAATTTTAGCAAATTTAATTGAAACTATCTTTGATTTTTTGGATTTTCTTTAAATTTTTAAGTTTTATGAACTAAATTTTAGCAAATTTAATTTAAGCTATCTTCGATTTTTTTGGATTTTCTTACAAATTTTAATTTTTATGAACGAAATTTTAGCAAATTTAATTGAAACTATCTTCGATTTTTTTGGATTTTTTTAAAATTTTTATTTTTATGAACGAAATTTTAGCAAATTTAATTGAAACTATCTTTGATTTTTTTGGATTTTCTTAAAATTTTAAGTTTTATGAACTAAATTTTAGCAAATTTAATTTAAGCTATCTTCGATTTTTTTGGATTTTTGTACAAATTTTAATTTTTATGAACGAAATTTTAGCAAATTTAATTGAAACTATCTTCGATTTTTTACAAATTTTAATTATTATGAACGAAATTTAGCAAATTTAATTGAAACTATATTCGATTTTTTTGGATTTTTTTACAAATTTTTATTTTTATGAACGAAATTTTAGCAAATTTAATTGAAACTATCTTCGATTTTTTTGGATTTTTTTAAAATTTTTATTTTTATGAACGAAATATTAGCAAATTTAATTGAAACTATCTTTGATTTTTTTGGATTTTCTTAAAATTTTAAGTTTTATGAACTAAATTTTAGCAAATTTAATTTAAGCTATCTTCTATTTTTTTGGATTTTTTTACAAATATTAATTTTTATGTACGACATTTTAGCAAATATAATTGAAACAATATTGGATTTTTTTGGATTTTTTTACAAATTTTAATTTTTATGAACGAAATTTTAGCAAATTTAATTGAAACTATCTTTGATTTTTTGGATTTTCTTTAAATTTTTAAGTTTTATGAACTAAATTTTAGCAAATTTAATTTAAGCTATCTTCGATTTTTTTGGATTTTCTTACAAATTTTAATTTTTATGAACGAAATTTTAGCAAATTTAATTGAAACTATCTTCGATTTTTTTGGATTTTTTTAAAATTTTTATTTTTATGAACGAAATTTTAGCAAATTTAATTGAAACTATCTTTGATTTTTTTGGATTTTCTTAAAATTTTAAGTTTTATGAACTAAATTTTAGCAAATTTAATTTAAGCTATCTTCGATTTTTTTGGATTTTTGTACAAATTTTAATTTTTATGAACGAAATTTTAGCAAATTTAATTGAAACTATCTTCGATTTTTTTACAAATTTTAATTTTTATGAACGAAATTTAGCAAATTTAATTGAAACTATATTCGATTTTTTTGGATTTTTTTACAAATTTTTATTTTTATGAACGAAATTTTAGCAAATTTAATTGAAACTATCTTCGATTTTTTTGGATTTTTTAAAAATTTTTATTTTTATGAACGAAATATTAGCAAATTTAATTGAAACTATCTTTGATTTTTTTGGATTTTCTTAAAATTTTAAGTTTTATGAACTAAATTTTAGCAAATTTAATTTAAGCTATCTTCTATTTTTTGGATTTTTTTACAAATATTAATTTTTATGTACGACATTTTAGCAAATATAATTGAAACTATCTTCGATTTTTTTGGATTTTTATACAAATTTTAATTTTTATGAACGAAATTTTAGCAAATTTAATTGAAACTATCTTCGATTTTTTTGGATTTTTTTAAAATTTTTATTTTTATGAACGAAATTTTAGCAAATTTAATTGAAACTATCTTTGATTTTTTTGGATTTTCTTAAAATTTTAAGTTTTATGAACTAAATTTTAGCAAATTTAATTTAAGCTATCTTCTATTTTTTTGGATTTTTTTACAAATATTAATTTTTATGTACGACATTTTAGCAAATATAATTGAAACTATCTTCGATTTTTTTGGATTTTTATACAAATTTTAATTTTTATGAATGAAATTTTAGCAAACTTAATTGAAACTATCTTCGATTTTTTTGGATTTTCTTTAAATTTTTAAGTTTTATGAACTAAATTTTAGCAAATTTAATTTAAGCTATCTTCGATTTTTTGGGATTTTCTTACAAATTTTAATTTTTATGAACGAAATTTTAGCAAATTTAATTGAAACTATTATCGATTTTTTTTGGATTTTTTTAAAATTTTTATTTATATGAACGAAATTTTAGCAAATTTAATTGAAACTATCTTTGATTTTTTGGATTTTCTTTAAATTTTTAAGTTTTATGAACTAAATTTTAGCAAATTTAATTTAAGCTATCTTCGATTTTTTTTGATTTTCTTACAAATTTTAATTTTTATGAACGTAATTTTAGCAAATTTAATTGAAACTATCTTTGATTTTTTTGGATTTTCTTAAAATTTTAAGTTTTATGAACTAAATTTTAGCAAATTTAATTTAAGCTATCTTCGATTTTTTTGGATTTTTTTACAAATTTTAATTTTTATGAACGAAATTTTAGCAAATTTAATTGAAACTATCTTCGATTTTTTTACAAATTTAAATTTTTATGAACGAAATTTTAGCAAATTTAATTGAAACTATATTCGATTTTTTTGGATTTTTTTACAAATTTTTATTTTTATGAACGAAATTTTAGCAAATTTAATTGAAACTATCTTCGATTTTTTTGGATTTTTTTAAAATTTTTATTTTTATGAACGAAATTTTAGCAAATTTAATTGAAACTATCTTTGATTTTTTTGGATTTTCTTAAAATTTTAAGTTTTATGAACTATATTTTAGCAAATTTAATTTAAGCTATCTTCTATTTTTTGGATTTTTTTACAAATTTTGATTTTTATGAACGAAATTTTAGCAAATTTAATTGAAACTATATTGGATTTTTTTGGATTTTTTTACAAATTTTAATTTTTATGAACGAAATTTTAGCAAATTTAATTGAAACTATCTTTGATTTTTTGGATTTTCTTTAAATTTTTAAGTTTTATGAACTAAATTTTAGCAAATTTAATTTAAGCTATCTTCGATTTTTTTGGATTTTCTTACAAATTTTAATTTTTATGAACGAAATTTTAGCAAATTTAATTGAAACTATCTTTGATTTTTTTGGATTTTCTTAAAATTTTAAGTTTTATGAACTAAATTTTAGCAAATTTAATTTAAGCTATCTTCGATTTTTTTGGATTTTTTTACAAATTTTAATTTTTATGAACGAAATTTTAGCAAATTTAATTGAAACTATCTTCGATTTTTTTACAAATTTTAATTTTTATGAACGAAATTTTAGCAAATTTAATTGAAACTATATTCGATTTTTTTGGATTTTTTTACAAATTTTTATTTTTATGAACGAAATTTTAGCAAATTTAATTGAAACTATCTTCGATTTTTTTTGATTTTTTTAAAAATTTTATTTTTATGAACGAAATTTTAGCAAATTTAATTGAAACTATCTTTGATTTTTTTGGATTTTCTTAAAATTTTAAGTTTTATGAACTAAATTTTAGCAAATTTAATTTAAGCTATCTTCTATTTTTTGGATTTTTTTACAAATATTAATTTTTATGTACGACATTTTAGCAAATATAATTGAAACTATATTGGATTTTTTTGGATTTTTTTACAAATTTTAATTTTTATGAACGAAATTTTAGCAAATTTAATTGAAACTATCTTTGATTTTTTGGATTTTCTTTAAATTTTTAAGGTTTATGAACTAAATTTTAGCAAATTTAATTTAAGCTATCTTCGATTTTTTTGGATTTTCTTACAAATTTTAATTTTTATGAACGAAATTTTAGCAAATTTAATTGAAACTATCTTCGATTTTTTTGGATTTTTTTAAAATTTTTATTTATATGAACGAAATTTTAGCAAATTTAATCGAAACTATCTTTGATTTTTTTGGATTTTCTTAAAATTTTAAGTTTTATGAACTAAATTTTAGCAAATTTAATTTAAGCTATCTTCGATTTTTTTGGATTTTTTTACAAATTTTAATTTTTATGAACGAAATTTTAGCAAATTTAATTGAAACTATCTTCGATTTTTTTACAAATTTTAATTTTTATGAACGAAATTTTAGCAAATTTAATTGAAACTATATTCGATTTTTTTACAAATTTTTATTTTTATGAACGAAATTTTAGCAAATTTAATTGAAACTATCTTCGATTTTTTTGGATTTTTTTAAAATTTTTATTTTTATGAACGAAATTTTAGCAAATTTAATTGAAACTATCTTTGATTTTTTTGGATTTTCTTAAAATTTTAAGTTTTATGAACTAAATTTTAGCAAATTTAATTTAAGCTATCTTCTATTTTTTTGGATTTTTTTACAAATATTAATTTTTATGTACGACATTTTAGCAAATATAATTGAAACTATCTTCGATTTTTTTGAATTTTTATACAAATTTTAATTTTTATGAACGAAATTTTAGCAAATTTAATTGAAACTATCTTCGATTTTTTTGGATTTTTTTAAAATTTTTTATTTTTATGAACGAAATTTTAGCAAATTTAATTGAAACTATCTTTGATTTTTTTGGATTTTCTTAAAATTTTAAGTTTTATGAACTAAATTTTAGCAAATTTAATTTAAGCTATCTTCTATTTTTTTGGATTTTTTTACAAATATTAATTTTTATGTACGACATTTTAGCAAATATAATTGAAACTATCTTCGATTTTTTTGGATTTTTATACAAATTTTAATTTTTATGAATGAAATTTTAGCAAACTTAATTGAAACTATCTTCGATTTTTTTGGATTTTCTTTAAATTTTTAAGTTTTATGAACTAAATTTTAGCAAATTTAATTTAAGCTATCTTCGATTTTTTTACAAATTTTAATTTTTATGAACGAAATTTTAGCAAATTTAATTGAAACTATCTTCGATTTTTTTAAAATTTTTATTTTTATGAACGAAATTTTAGCAAATTTAATTTAAGCTATCTTCTATTTTTTTGGATTTTTTTACAAATATTAATTTTTATGGACGACATTTTAGCAAATTTAATTGAAACTATCTTCGATTTTTTTGGATTTTTTTACAAATTTTATTTTTTATGAATGAAATTTTAGCAAACTTAATTGTAACTATCTTCGATTTTTTTGAATTTTTTTACAAATTTTAATTTTTATGAACGAAATTTTGGCAAATTTAATTGAAACTATCTTCGATTTTTTTGGATTTTTTTTACAAATTTTGATTTTTATGAACTAAATTTTAGCAAATTTAATTGAAACTATCTTTGATTTTTTTGGATTTTCTTAAAATTTTAAGTTTTATGAACTAAATTTTAGCAAATTTAATTTAAGCTATCTTCTATTTTTTTGGATTTTTTTACAAATATTAATTTTTATGTACGACATTTTAGCAAATATAATTGAAACTATCTTCGATTTTTTTGGATTTTTATACAAATTTTAATATTTATGAACGAAATTTTAGCAAATTTAATTGAAACTATCTTCGATTTTTTTGGATTTTTTTAAAATTTTTATTTTTATGAACGAAATTTTAGCAAATTTAATTGAAACTATCTTCGATTTTTTTGGATTTTTTTAAAATTTTTATTTTTATGAACGAAATTTTAGCAAATTTAATTGAAACTATCTTTGATTTTTTTGGATTTTCTTAAAATTTTAAGTTTTATGAACTAAATTTTAGCAAATTTAATTTAAGCTATCTTCGATTTTTTTGGATTTTTGTACAAATTTTAATTTTTATGAACGAAATTTTAGCAAATTTAATTGAAACTATCTTCGATTTTTTACAAATTTTAATTATTATGAACGAAATTTAGCAAATTTAATTGAAACTATATTCGATTTTTTTGGATTTTTTTACAAATTTTTATTTTTATGAACGAAATTTTAGCAAATTTAATTGAAACTATCTTCGATTTTTTTGGATTTTTTAAAAATTTTTATTTTTATGAACGAAATATTAGCAAATTTAATTGAAACTATCTTTGATTTTTTTGGATTTTCTTAAAATTTTAAGTTTTATGAACTAAATTTTAGCAAATTTAATTTAAGCTATCTTCTATTTTTTGGATTTTTTTACAAATATTAATTTTTATGTACGACATTTTAGCAAATATAATTGAAACTATCTTCGATTTTTTGGATTTTTATACAAATTTTAATTTTTATGAACGAAATTTTAGCAAATTTAATTGAAACTATCTTCGATTTTTTTGGATTTTTTTAAAATTTTTATTTTTATGAACGAAATTTTAGCAAATTTAATTGAAACTATCTTTGATTTTTTTGGATTTTCTTAAAATTTTAAGTTTTATGAACTAAATTTTAGCAAATTTAATTTAAGCTATCTTCTATTTTTTTGGATTTTTTTACAAATATTAATTTTTATGTACGACATTTTAGCAAATATAATTGAAACTATCTTCGATTTTTTTGGATTTTTATACAAATTTTAATTTTTATGAATGAAATTTTTGCAAACTTAATTGAAACTATCTTCGATTTTTTTGGATTTTCTTTAAATTTTTAAGTTTTATGAACTAAATTTTAGCAAATTTAATTTAAGCTATCTTCGATTTTTTGGGATTTTCTTACAAATTTTAATTTTTATGAACGAAATTTTAGCAAATTTAATTGAAACTATTATCGATTTTTTTGGATTTTTTTAAAATTTTTATTTATATGAACGAAATTTTAGCAAATTTAATTGAAACTATCTTTGATTTTTTGGATTTTCTTTAAATTTTTAAGTTTTATGAACTAAATTTTAGCAAATTTAATTTAAGCTATCTTCGATTTTTTTTGATTTTCTTACAAATTTTAATTTTTATGAACGAAATTTTAGCAAATTTAATTGAAACTATCTTTGATTTTTTTGGATTTTCTTAAAATTTTAAGTTTTATGAACTAAATTTTAGCAAATTTAATTTAAGCTATCTTCGATTTTTTTGGATTTTTTTACAAATTTTAATTTTTATGAACGAAATTTTAGCAAATTTAATTGAAACTATCTTCGATTTTTTTGGATTTTTTTAAAATTTTTATTTTTATGAACGAAATTTTAGCAAATTTAATTGAAACTATCTTTGATTTTTTTGGATTTTCTTAAAATTTTAAGTTTTATGAACTAAATTTTAGCAAATTTAATTTAAGCTATCTTCTATTTTTTGGATTTTTTTACAAATTTTGATTTTTATGAACGAAATTTTAGCAAATTTAATTGAAACTATATTGGATTTTTTTGGATTTTTTTACAAATTTTAATTTTTATGAACGAAATTTTAGCAAATTTAATTGAAACTATCTTTGATTTTTTGGATTTTCTTTAAATTTTTAAGTTTTATGAACTAAATTTTAGCAAATTTAATTTAAGCTATCTTCGATTTTTTTGGATTTTCTTACAAATTTTAATTTTTATGAACGAAATTTTAGCAAATTTAATTGAAACTATCTTTGATTTTTTTGGATTTTCTTAAAATTTTAAGTTTTATGAACTAAATTTTAGCAAATTTAATTTAAGCTATCTTCGATTTTTTTGGATTTTTTTACAAATTTTAATTTTTATGAACGAAATTTTAGCAAATTTAATTGAAACTATCTTCGATTTTTTTACAAATTTTAATTTTTATGAACGAAATTTTAGCAAATTTAATTGAAACTATATTCGATTTTTTTGGATTTTTTTACAAATTTTTATGTTTATGAACGAAATTTTAGCAAATTTAATTGAAACTATCTTCGATTTTTTTTTATTTTTTTAAAAATTTTATTTTTATGAACGAAATTTTAGCAAATTTAATTGAAACTATCTTTGATTTTTTTGGATTTTCTTAAAATTTTAAGTTTTATGAACTAAATTTTAGCAAATTTAATTTAAGCTATCTTCTATTTTTTGGATTTTTTTACAAATATTAATTTTTATGTACGACATTTTAGCAAATATAATTGAAACTATATTGGATTTTTTTGGATTTTTTTACAAATTTTAATTTTTATGAACGAAATTTTAGCAAATTTAATTGAAACTATCTTTGATTTTTTTGGATTTTTTTACAAATTTTAATTTTTATGAACGAAATTTTAGCAAATTTAATTGAAACTATCTTCGATTTTTTTGGATTTTTTTAAAATTTTTATTTATATGAACGAAATTTTAGCAAATTTAATTGAAACTATCTTTGATTTTTTTGGATTTTCTTAAAATTTTAAGTTTTATGAACTAAATTTTAGCAAATTTAATTTAAGCTATCTTCGATTTTTTTGGATTTTTTTACAAATTTTAATTTTTATGAACGAAATTTTAGCAAATTTAATTGAAACTATCTTCGATTTTTTTACAAATTTTAATTTTTATGAACGAAATTTTAGCAAATTTAATTGAAACTATATTCGATTTTTTTACAAATTTTTATTTTTATGAACGAAATTTTAGCAAATTTAATTGAAACTATCTTCGATTTTTTTGGATTTTTTTAAAATTTTTATTTTTATGAACGAAATTTTAGCAAATTTAATTGAAACTATCTTTGATTTTTTTGGATTTTCTTAAAATTTTAAGTTTTATGAACTAAATTTTAGCAAATTTAATTTAAGCTATCTTCTATTTTTTTGGATTTTTTTACAAATATTAATTTTTATGTACGACATTTTAGCAAAAATTTTTGAAACTATCTTCGATTTTTTTGAATTTTTATACAAATTTTAATTTTTATGAACGAAATTTTAGCAAATTTAATTGAAACTATCTTCGATTTTTTTGGATTTTTTTAAAATTTTTTATTTTTATGAACGAAATTTTAGCAAATTTAATTGAAACTATCTTTGATTTTTTTGGATTTTCTTAAAATTTTAAGTTTTATGAACTAAATTTTAGCAAATTTAATTTAAGCTATCTTCTATTTTTTTGGATTTTTTTACAAATATTAATTTTTATGTACGACATTTTAGCAAATATAATTGAAACTATCTTCGATTTTTTTGGATTTTTATACAAATTTTAATTTTTATGAATGAAATTTTAGCAAACTTAATTGAAACTATCTTCGATTTTTTTGGATTTTCTTTAAATTTTTAAGTTTTATGAACTAAATTTTAGCAAATTTAATTTAAGCTATCTTCGATTTTTTTACAAATTTTAATTTTTATGAACGAAATTTTAGCAAATTTAATTGAAACTATCTTCGATTTTTTTAAAATTTTTATTTTTATGAACGAAATTTTAGCAAATTTAATTTAAGCTATCTTCTATTTTTTTGGATTTTTTACAAATATTAATTTTTATGGACGACATTTTAGCAAATTTAATTGAAACTATTTTCGATTTTTTTTTGATTTTTTTACAAATTTTATTTTTTATGAATGAAATTTTAGCAAACTTAATTGTAACTATCTTCGATTTTTTTGAATTTTTTTACAAATTTTAATTTTTATGAACGAAATTTTGGCAAATTTAATTGAAACTATCTTCGATTTTTTTGGATTTTTTTACAAATTTTGATTTTTATGAACGAAATTTTAGCAAATTTAATTGAAACTATCTTTGATTTTTTTGGATTTTCTTAAAATTTTAAGTTTTATGAACTAAATTTTAGCAAATTTAATTTAAGCTATCTTCTATTTTTTGGATTTTTTTACAAATATTAATTTTTATGTACGACATTTTAGCAAATATAATTGAAACTATATTGGATTTTTTTGGATTTTTTTACAAATTTTAATTTTTATGAACGAAATTTTAGCAAATTTAATTGAAACTATCTTTGATTTTTTGGATTTTCTTTAAATTTTTAAGTTTTATGAACTAAATTTTAGCAAATTTAATTGAAACTATCTTTGATTTTTTTGGATTTTCTTAAAATTTTAAGTTTTATGAACTAAATTTTAGCAAATTTAATTTAAGCTATCTTCTATTTTTTTGGATTTTTTTACAAATATTAATTTTTATGTACGACATTTTAGCAAATATAATTGAAACTATCTTCGATTTTTTTGGATTTTTATACAAATTTTAATTTTTATGAATGAAATTTTAGCAAACTTAATTGAAACTATATTCGATTTTTTTGGATTTTCTTTAAATTTTTAAGTTTTATGAACTAAATTTTAGCAAATTTAATTTAAGCTATCTTCGATTTTTTGGGATTTTCTTACAAATTTTAATTTTTATGAACGAAATTTTAGCAAATTTAATTGAAACTATTATCGATTTTTTTGGATTTTTTTAAAATTTTTATTTTTATGAACGAAATTTTAGCAAATTTAATTGAAACTATCTTTGATTTTTTGGATTTTCTTTAAATTTTTAAGTTTTATGAACTAAATTTTAGCAAATTTAATTTAAGCTATCTTCGATTTTTTTTGATTTTCTTACAAATTTTAATTTTTATGAACGAAATTTTAGCAAATTTAATTGAAACTATCTTTGATTTTTTTGGATTTTCTTAAAATTTTAAGTTTTATGAACTAAATTTTAGCAAATTTAATTTAAGCTATCTTCGATTTTTTTGGATTTTTTTACAAATTTTAATTTTTATGAACGAAATTTTAGCAAATTTAATTGAAACTATCTTCGATTTTTTTACAAATTTTAATTTTTATGAACGAAATTTTAGCAAATTTAATTGAAACTATATTCGATTTTTTTGGATTTTTTTACAAATTTTTATTTTTATGAACGAAATTTTAGCAAATTTAATTGAAACTATCTTCGATTTTTTTGGATTTTTTTAAAATTTTTATTTTTATGAACGAAATTTTAGCAAATTTAATTGAAACTATCTTTGATTTTTTTGGATTTTCTTAAAATTTTAAGTTTTATGAACTAAATTTTAGCAAATTTAATTTAAGCTATCTTCTATTTTTTGGATTTTTTTACAAATTTTGATTTTTATGAACGAAATTTTAGCAAATTTAATTGAAACTATATTGGATTTTTTTGGATTTTTTTACAAATTTTAATTTTTATGAACGAAATTTTAGCAAATTTAATTGAAACTATCTTTGATTTTTTGGATTTTCTTTAAATTTTTAAGTTTTATGAACTAAATTTTAGCAAATTTAATTTAAGCTATCTTCGATTTTTTTGGATTTTCTTACAAATTTTAATTTTTATGAACGAAATTTTAGCAAATTTAATTGAAACTATCTTTGATTTTTTTGGATTTTCTTAAAATTTTAAGTTTTATGAACTAAATTTTAGCAAATTTAATTTAAGCTATCTTCGATTTTTTTGGATTTTTTTACAAATTTTAATTTTTATGAACGAAATTTTAGCAAATTTAATTGAAACTATCTTCGATTTTTTTACAAATTTTAATTTTTATGAACGAAATTTTAGCAAATTTAATTGAAACTATATTCGATTTTTTTGGATTTTTTTACAAATTTTTATTTTTATGAACGAAATTTTAGCAAATTTAATTGAAACTATCTTCGATTTTTTTGGATTTTTTTAAAAATTTTATTTTTATGAACGAAATTTTAGCAAATTTAATTGAAACTATCTTTGATTTTTTTGGATTTTCTTAAAATTTTAAGTTTTATGAACTAAATTTTAGCAAATTTAATTTAAGCTATCTTCGATTTTTTTGGATTTTTTTACAAATTTTAATTTTTATGAACGAAATTTTAGCAAATTTAATTGAAACTATCTTCGATTTTTTTGGATTTTTTTAAAATTTTTATTTTTATGAACGAAATTTTAGCAAATTTAATTGAAACTATCTTTGATTTTTTTGGATTTTCTTAAAATTTTAAGTTTTATGAACTAAATTTTAGCAAATTTAATTTAAGCTATCTTCTATTTTTTGGATTTTTTTACAAATTTTGATTTTTATGTACGACATTTTAGCAAATATAATTGAAACTATATTGGATTTTTTTGGATTTTTTTACAAATTTTAATTTTTATGAACGAATTTTAGCAAATTTAATTGAAACTATCTTTGATTTTTTGGATTTTCTTCAAATTTTTAAGTTTTATGAACTAAATTTTAGCAAATTTAATTGAAACTATCTTTGATTTTTTTGGATTTTCTTAAAATTTTAAGTTTTATGAACTAAATTTTAGCAAATTTAATTTAAGCTATCTTCTATTTTTTTGGATTTTTTTACAAATATTAATTTTTATGTACGACATTTTAGCAAATATAATTGAAACTATCTTCGATTTTTTTGGATTTTTATACAAATTTTAATTTTTATGAATGAAATTTTAGCAAACTTAATTGAAACTATATTCGATTTTTTTGGATTTTCTTTAAATTTTTAAGTTTTATGAACTAAATTTTAGCAAATTTAATTTAAGCTATCTTCGATTTTTTGGGATTTTCTTACAAATTTTAATTTTTATGAACGAAATTTTAGCAAATTTAATTGAAACTATTATCGATTTTTTTGGATTTTTTTAAAATTTTTATTTTTATGAACGAAATTTTAGCAAATTTAATTGAAACTATCTTTGATTTTTTGGATTTTCTTTAAATTTTTAAGTTTTATGAACTAAATTTTAGCAAATTTAATTTAAGCTATCTTCGATTTTTTTTGATTTTCTTACAAATTTTAATTTTTATGAACGAAATTTTAGCAAATTTAATTGAAACTATCTTTGATTTTTTTGGATTTTCTTAAAATTTTAAGTTTTATGAACTAAATTTTAGCAAATTTAATTTAAGCTATCTTCGATTTTTTTGGATTTTTTTACAAATTTTAATTTTTATGAACGAAATTTTAGCAAATTTAATTGAAACTATCTTCGATTTTTTTACAAATTTTAATTTTTATGAACGAAATTTTAGCAAATTTAATTGAAACTATATTCGATTTTTTTGGATTTTTTTACAAATTTTTATTTTTATGAACGAAATTTTAGCAAATTTAATTGAAACTATCTTCGATTTTTTTGGATTTTTTTAAAATTTTTATTTTTATGAACGAAATTTTAGCAAATTTAATTGAAACTATCTTTGATTTTTTTGGATTTTCTTAAAATTTTAAGTTTTATGAACTAAATTTTAGCAAATTTAATTTAAGCTATCTTCTATTTTTTGGATTTTTTTACAAATTTTGATTTTTATGAACGAAATTTTAGCAAATTTAATTGAAACTATATTGGATTTTTTTGGATTTTTTTACAAATTTTAATTTTTATGAACGAAATTTTAGCAAATTTAATTGAAACTATCTTTGATTTTTTGGATTTTCTTTAAATTTTTAAGTTTTATGAACTAAATTTTAGCAAATTTAATTTAAGCTATCTTCGATTTTTTTGGATTTTCTTACAAATTTTAATTTTTATGAACGAAATTTTAGCAAATTTAATTGAAACTATCTTTGATTTTTTTGGATTTTCTTAAAATTTTAAGTTTTATGAACTAAATTTTAGCAAATTTAATTTAAGCTATCTTCGATTTTTTTGGATTTTTTTACAAATTTTAATTTTTATGAACGAAATTTTAGCAAATTTAATTGAAACTATCTTCGATTTTTTTACAAATTTTAATTTTTATGAACGAAATTTTAGCAAATTTAATTGAAACTATATTCGATTTTTTTGGATTTTTTTACAAATTTTTATTTTTATGAACGAAATTTTAGCAAATTTAATTGAAACTATCTTCGATTTTTTTGGATTTTTTTAAAAATTTTATTTTTATGAACGAAATTTTAGCAAATTTAATTGAAACTATCTTTGATTTTTTTGGATTTTCTTAAAATTTTAAGTTTTATGAACTAAATTTTAGCAAATTTAATTTAAGCTATCTTCGATTTTTTTGGATTTTTTTACAAATTTTAATTTTTATGAACGAAATTTTAGCAAATTTAATTGAAACTATCTTCGATTTTTTTGGATTTTTTTAAAATTTTTATTTTTATGAACGAAATTTTAGCAAATTTAATTGAAACTATCTTTGATTTTTTTGGATTTTCTTAAAATTTTAAGTTTTATGAACTAAATTTTAGCAAATTTAATTTAAGCTATCTTCTATTTTTTGGATTTTTTTACAAATTTTGATTTTTATGAACGAAATTTTAGCAAATTTAATTGAAACTATATTGGATTTTTTTGGATTTTCTTACAAATTTTAATTTTTATGAACGAAATTTTAGCAAATTTAATTGAAACTATCTTTGATTTTTTTGGATTTTCTTAAAATTTTAAGTTTTATGAACTAAATTTTAGCAAATTTAATTTAAGCTATCTTCGATTTTTTTGGATTTTTTTACAAATTTTAATTTTTATGAACGAAATTTTAGCAAATTTAATTGAAACTATCTTCGATTTTTTTACAAATTTTAATTTTTATGAACGAAATTTTAGCAAATTTAATTGAAACTATATTCGATTTTTTTGGATTTTTTTACAAATTTTTATTTTTATGAACGAAATTTTAGCAAATTTAATTGAAACTATCTTCGATTTTTTTTTATTTTTTTAAAAATTTTATTTTTATGAACGAAATTTTAGCAAATTTAATTGAAACTATCTTTGATTTTTTTGGATTTTCTTAAAATTTTAAGTTTTATGAACTAAATTTTAGCAAATTTAATTTAAGCTATCTTCTATTTTTTGGATTTTTTTACAAATATTAATTTTTATGTACGACATTTTAGCAAATATAATTGAAACTATATTGGATTTTTTTGGATTTTTTTACAAATTTTAATTTTTATGAACGAAATTTTAGCAAATTTAATTGAAACTATCTTTGATTTTTTTGGATTTTTTTACAAATTTTAATTTTTATGAACGAAATTTTAGCAAATTTAATTGAAACTATCTTCGATTTTTTTGGATTTTTTTAAAATTTTTATTTATATGAACGAAATTTTAGCAAATTTAATTGAAACTATCTTTGATTTTTTTGGATTTTCTTAAAATTTTAAGTTTTATGAACTAAATTTTAGCAAATTTAATTTAAGCTATCTTCGATTTTTTTGGATTTTTTTACAAATTTTAATTTTTATGAACGAAATTTTAGCAAATTTAATTGAAACTATCTTCGATTTTTTTACAAATTTTAATTTTTATGAACGAAATTTTAGCAAATTTAATTGAAACTATATTCGATTTTTTTACAAATTTTTATTTTTATGAACGAAATTTTAGCAAATTTAATTGACACTATCTTCGATTTTTTTGGATTTTTTTAAAATTTTTATTTTTTTGAACAAAATTTTAGCAAATTTAATTGAAACTATCTTTGATTTTTTTGGATTTTCTTAAAATTTTAAGTTTTATGAACTAAATTTTAGCAAATTTAATTTAAGCTATCTTCTATTTTTTTGGATTTTTTTACAAATATTAATTTTTATGTACGACATTTTAGCAAAAATTTTTGAAACTATCTTCGATTTTTTTGAATTTTTATACAAATTTTAATTTTTATGAACGAAATTTTAGCAAATTTAATTGAAACTATCTTCGATTTTTTTGGATTTTTTTAAAATTTTTTATTTTTATGAACGAAATTTTAGCAAATTTAATTGAAACTATCTTTGATTTTTTTGGATTTTCTTAAAATTTTAAGTTTTATGAACTAAATTTTAGCAAATTTAATTTAAGCTATCTTCTTTTTTTTTGGATTTTTTTACAAATATTAATTTTTATGTACGACATTTTAGCAAATATAATTGAAACTATCTTCGATTTTTTTGGATTTTTATACAAATTTTAATTTTTATGAATGAAATTTTAGCAAACTTAATTGAAACTATCTTCGATTTTTTTGGATTTTCTTTAAATTTTTAAGTTTTATGAACTAAATTTTAGCAAATTTAATTTAAGCTATCTTCGATTTTTTTACAAATTTTAATTTTTATGAACGAAATTTTAGCAAATTTAATTGAAACTATCTTCGATTTTTTTAAAATTTTTATTTTTATGAACGAAATTTTAGCAAATTTAATTTAAGCTATCTTCTATTTTTTTGGATTTTTTACAAATATTAATTTTTATGGACGACATTTTAGCAAATATAATTGAAACTATCTTCGATTTTTTTGGATTTTTTTACAAATTTTATTTTTTATGAATGAAATTTTAGCAAACTTAATTGTAACTATCTTCGATTTTTTTGATTTTTTTACAAATTTTAATTTTTATGAACGAAATTTTGGCAAATTTAATTGAAACTATCTTCGATTTTTTTGGATTTTTTTACAAATTTTGATTTTTATGAACGAAATTTTAGCAAATTTAATTGAAACTATCTTTGATTTTTTTGGATTTTCTTAAAATTTTAAGTTTTATGAACTAAATTTTAGCAAATTTAATTTAAGCTATCTTCTATTTTTTGGATTTTTTTACAAATATTAATTTTTATGTACGACATTTTAGCAAATATAATTGAAACTATATTGGATTTTTTTGGATTTTTTTACAAATTTTAATTTTTATGAACGAAATTTTAGCAAATTTAATTGAAACTATCTTTGATTTTTTGGATTTTCTTTAAATTTTTAAGTTTTATGAACTAAATTTTAGCAAATTTAATTGAAACTATCTTTGATTTTTTTGGATTTTCTTAAAATTTTAAGTTTTATGAACTAAATTTTAGCAAATTTAATTTAAGCTATCTTCTATTTTTTTGGATTTTTTTACAAATATTAATTTTTATGTACGACATTTTAGCAAATATAATTGAAACTATCTTCGATTTTTTTGGATTTTTATACAAATTTTAATTTTTATGAATGAAATTTTAGCAAACTTAATTGAAACTATATTCGATTTTTTTGGATTTTCTTTAAATTTTTAAGTTTTATGAACTAAATTTTAGCAAATTTAATTTAAGCTATCTTCGATTTTTTGGGATTTTCTTACAAATTTTAATTTTTATGAACGAAATTTTAGCAAATTTAATTGAAACTATTATCGATTTTTTTGGATTTTTTTAAAATTTTTATTTTTATGAACGAAATTTTAGCAAATTTAATTGAAACTATCTTTGATTTTTTGGATTTTCTTTAAATTTTTAAGTTTTATGAACTAAATTTTAGCAAATTTAATTTAAGCTATCTTCGATTTTTTTTGATTTTCTTACAAATTTTAATTTTTATGAACGAAATTTTAGCAAATTTAATTGAAACTATCTTTGATTTTTTTGGATTTTCTTAAAATTTTAAGTTTTATGAACTAAATTTTAGCAAATTTAATTTAAGCTATCTTCGATTTTTTTGGATTTTTTTACAAATTTTAATTTTTATGAACGAAATTTTAGCAAATTTAATTGAAACTATCTTCGATTTTTTTACAAATTTTAATTTTTATGAACGAAATTTTAGCAAATTTAATTGAAACTATATTCGATTTTTTTGGATTTTTTTACAAATTTTTATTTTTATGAACGAAATTTTAGCAAATTTAATTGAAACTATCTTCGATTTTTTTGGATTTTTTTAAAATTTTTATTTTTATGAACGAAATTTTAGCAAATTTAATTGAAACTATCTTTGATTTTTTTGGATTTTCTTAAAATTTTAAGTTTTATGAACTAAATTTTAGCAAATTTAATTTAAGCTATCTTCTATTTTTTGGATTTTTTTACAAATTTTGATTTTTATGAACGAAATTTTAGCAAATTTAATTGAAACTATATTGGATTTTTTTGGATTTTTTTACAAATTTTAATTTTTATGAACGAAATTTTAGCAAATTTAATTGAAACTATCTTTGATTTTTTGGATTTTCTTTAAATTTTTAAGTTTTATGAACTAAATTTTAGCAAATTTAATTTAAGCTATCTTCGATTTTTTTGGATTTTCTTACAAATTTTAATTTTTATGAACGAAATTTTAGCAAATTTAATTGAAACTATCTTTGATTTTTTTGGATTTTCTTAAAATTTTAAGTTTTATGAACTAAATTTTAGCAAATTTAATTTAAGCTATCTTCGATTTTTTTGGATTTTTTTACAAATTTTAATTTTTATGAACGAAATTTTAGCAAATTTAATTGAAACTATCTTCGATTTTTTTACAAATTTTAATTTTTATGAACGAAATTTTAGCAAATTTAATTGAAACTATATTCGATTTTTTTGGATTTTTTTACAAATTTTTATTTTTATGAACGAAATTTTAGCAAATTTAATTGAAACTATCTTCGATTTTTTTGGATTTTTTTAAAAATTTTATTTTTATGAACGAAATTTTAGCAAATTTAATTGAAACTATCTTTGATTTTTTTGGATTTTCTTAAAATTTTAAGTTTTATGAACTAAATTTTAGCAAATTTAATTTAAGCTATCTTCTATTTTTTGGATTTTTTTACAAATATTAATTTTTATGTACGACATTTTAGCAAATATAATTGAAACTATATTGGATTTTTTTGGATTTTTTTACAAATTTTAATTTTTATGAACGAAATTTTAGCAAATTTAATTGAAACTATCTTTGATTTTTTGGATTTTCTTTAAATTTTTAAGTTTTATGAACTAAATTTTAGCAAATTTAATTTAAGCTATCTTCGATTTTTTTTGGATTTTCTTACAAATTTTAATTTTTATGAACGAAATTTTAGCAAATTTAATTGAAACTATCTTCGATTTTTTTGGATTTTTTTAAAATTTTTATTTTTATGAACGAAATTTGAGCAAATTTAAATGAAACTATCTTTGATTTTTTTGGATTTTCTTAAAATTTTAAGTTTTATGAACTAAATTTTAGCAAATTTAATTTAAGCTATCTTCGATTTTTTGGGATTTTTTTACAAATTTTAATTTTTATGAACGAAATTTTAGCAAATTTAATTGAAACTATCTTCGATTTTTTTAAAAATATTAATTTTTATGGACGACATTTTAGCAAATTTAATTGAAACTATCTTCGATTTTTTTGGATTTTTTTACAAATTTTATTTTTTATGAATGAAATTTTAGCAAACTTAATTGTAACTATCTTCGATTTTTTTGAATTTTTTTACAAATTTTAATTTTTATGAACGAAATTTTGGCAAATTTAATTGAAACTATCTTCGATTTTTTTGGATTTTTTTACAAATTTTGATTTTTATGAACGAAATTTTAGCAAATTTAATTGAAACTATCTTCGATTTTTTTGGATTTTTTTACAAATTTTTATTTTTATGAACGAAATTTTAGCAAATTTAATCGAAACTATCTTCGATTATTTTGGATTTTTTTACAAATTTTTAATTTTTATGAACTAAATTTTAGCAAATTTAATTTAAGCTATCTTCTATTTTTTTGGATTTTTTTACAAATTTTAATTTCTTTGGACGACATTTTAGCAAATTTAATTGAAACTATCTTCGATTTTTTTGGATTTTTTTACAAATTTTGATTTTTATGAACGAAATTTTAGCAAATTTAATTGAAACTATATTGGATTTTTTTGGATTTTTTTACAAATTTTAATTTTTATGAACGAAATTTTAGCAAATTTAATTGAAACTATCTTTGATTTTTTGGATTTTCTTTAAATTTTTAAGTTTTATGAACTAAATTTTAGCAAATTTAATTTAAGCTATCTTCGATTTTTTTGGATTTTCTTACAAATTTTAATTTTTATGAACGAAATTTTAGCAAATTTAATTGAAACTATCTTCGATTTTTTTGGATTTTTTTAAAATTTTTATTTTTATGAACGAAATTTTAGCAAATTTAATTGAAACTATCTTTGATTTTTTTGGATTTTCTTAAAATTTTAAGTTTTATGAACTAAATTTTAGCAAATTTAATTTAATCTATCTTCGATTTTTTTGGATTTTTTTACAAATTTTAATTTTTATGAACGAAATTTTAGCAAATTTAATTAAAACTATCTTCGATTTTTTTACAAATTTTAATTTTTATGAACGAAATTTTAGCAAATTTAATTGAAACTATATTCGATTTTTTTGGATTTTTTTACAAATTTTTATTTTTATGAACGAAATTTTAGCAAATTTAATTGAAACTATCTTCGATTTTTTTGGATTTTTTAAAATTTTTATTTTTATGAACGAAATTTTAGCAAATTTAATTGAAACTATCTTTGATTTTTTTGGATTTTCTTAAAATTTTAAGTTTTATGAACTAAATTTTAGCAAATTTAATTTAAGCTATCTTCTATTTTTTTGGATTTTTTTACAAATATTAATTTTTATGTACGACATTTTAGCAAATATAATTGAAACTATATTGGATTTTTTTGGATTTTTTTACAAATTTTAATTTTTATGAACGAAATTTTAGCAAATTTAATTGAAACTATCTTTGATTTTTTGGATTTTCTTTAAATTTTTAAGTTTTATGAACTAAATTTTAGCAAATTTAATTTAAGCTATCTTCGATTTTTTTGGATTTTCTTACAAATTTTCATTTTTATGAACGAAATTTTAGCAAATTTAATTGAAACTATCTTCGATTTTTTTGGATTTTTTTAAAATTTTTATTTTTATGAACGAAATTTTAGCAAATTTAATTGAAACTATCTTTGATTTTTTTGGATTTTCTTAAAATTTTAAGTTTTATGAACTAAATTTTAGCAAATTTAATTTAAGCTATCTTCGATTTTTTTGGATTTTTTTACAAATTTTAATTTTTATGAACGAAATTTTAGCAAATTTAATTGAAACTATCTTCGATTTTTTTACAAATTATAATTTTTATGCACGAAATTTAGCAAATTTAATTGAAACTATATTCGATTTTTTTGGATTTTTTTACAAATTTTTATTTTTATGAACGAAATTTTAGCAAATTTAATTGAAACTATCTTCGATTTTTTTGGATTTTTTTAAAATTTTTATTTTTATGAACGAAATTTTAGCAAATTTAATTGAAACTATCTTTGATTTTTTTGGATTTTCTTAAAATTTTAAGTTTTATGAACTAAATTTTAGCAAATTTAATTTAAGCTATCTTCTATTTTTTTTGGATTTTTTTACAAATATTAATTTTTATGTACGACATTTTAGCAAATATAATTGAAACTATCTTCGATTTTTTTGGATTTTTATACAAATTTTAATTTTTATGAACGAAATTTTAGCAAATTTAATTGAAACTATCTACGATTTTTTTGGATTTTTTTAAAATTTTTATTTTTATGAACGAAATTTTAGCAAATTTAATTGAAACTATCTTTGATTTTTTTGGATTTTCTTAAAATTTTAAGTTTTATGAACTAAATTTTAGCAAATTTAATTTAAGCTATCTTCTATTTTTTTGGATTTTTTTACAAATATTAATTTTTATGTACGACATTTTAGCAAATATAATTGAAACTATCTTCGATTTTTTTGGATTTTTATACAAATTTTAATTTTTATGAATGAAATTTTAGCAAACTTAATTGAAACTATCTTCGATTTTTTTGGATTTTCTTTAAATTTTTAAGTTTTATGAACTAAATTTTAGCAAATTTAATTTAAGCTATCTTCGATTTTTTGGGATTTTCTTACAAATTTTAATTTTTATGAACGAAATTTTAGCAAATTTAATTGAAACTATCTTCGATTTTTTTGGATTTTTTTAAAATTTTTATTTTTATGAACGAAATTTTAGCAAATTTAATTGAAACTATCTTTGATTTTTTTGGATTTTCTTAAAATTTTAAGTTTTATGAACTAAATTTTAGCAAATTTAATTTAAGCTATCTTCGATTTTTTGGGATTTTTTTACAAATTTAAATTTTTATGAACGAAATTTTAGCATATTTAATTGAAACTATCTTCGATTTTTTGGATTTTTTTAAAATTTTTATTTTTATGAACGAAATTTTAGCAAATTTAATTGAAACTTTCTTCGTTTTTTTTACAAATTTTAATTTTTATGAACGAAATTTTAGCAAATTTAATTGAAACTATATACGATTTTTTTACAAATTTTTATTTTTATGAACGAAATTTTAGCAAATTTAATTGAAACTATCTTCGATTTTTTTGGATTTTTTTAAAATTTTTATTTTTATGAACGAAATTTTAGCAAATTTAATTGAAACTATCTTCGATTTTTTGGGATTTTTTTACAAATTTAAATTTTTATGAACGAAATTTTAGCAAATTTAATTGAAACTATATACGATTTTTTTGGATTTTTTTACAAATTTTTATTTTTATGAACGAAATTTTAGCAAATTTAATTAAAACTTTCTTCGATTTTTTTGGATTTTTTTAAAATTTTTATTTTTATGTACGACATTTTAGCAAATTTAAATGAAACTATCTTCGATTTTTTTGGATTTTTTTACAAATTTTAAGTTTTATGAACTAAATTTTAGCAAATTTAATTTAAGCTATCTTCTATTTTTTTGGATTTTTTTACAAATATTAATTTTTATGTACGACATTTTAGCAAATATAATTGAAACTATCTTCGATTTTTTTGGATTTTTATACAAATTTTAATTTTTATGAACTAAATTTTAGCAAATTTAATTTAAGCTATCTTCGATTTTTTTGGATTTTTTTACAAATTTTAATTTTTATGAACGAAATTTTAGCAAATTTAATTGAAACTATCTTCGTTTTTTTGGATTTTTTTAAAATTTTTATTTTTATGAACGAAATTTTAGCAAATTTATTTGAAACTATCTTCGGTTTTTTTGGATTTTTTTACAAATTTTAATTTTTATGAACTAAATTTTAGCAAATTTAATTTAAGCTATCTTCTATTTTTTTGGATTTTTTTACAAATATTAATTTTTATGGACGACATTTTAGCAAATTTAATTGAAACTATCTTCGATTTTTTTGGATTTTTTTACAAATTTTAATTTTTATGAACGAAATTTTGGCAAATTTAATTGAAACTGTCTTCGATTTTTTTGGATTTTTTTACAAATTTTGATTTTTATGAACGAAATTTTAGCAAATTTAATTGAAACTATATTGGATTTTTTTGGATTTTTTTACAAATTTTAATTTTTATGAACGAAATTTTAGCAAATTTAATTGAAACTATCTTTGATTTTTTGGATTTTCTTTAAATTTTTAAGTTTTATGAACTAAATTTTAGCAAATTTAATTTAAGCTATCTTCGATTTTTTTGGATTTTCTTACAAATTTTAATTTTTATGAACGAAATTTTAGCAAATTTAATTGAAACTATCTTTGATTTTTTGGATTTTCTTTAAATTTTTAAGTTTTATGAACTAAATTTTAGCAAATTTAATTTAAGCTATCTTCGATTTTTTTTGGATTTTCTTACAAATTTTAATTTTTATGAACGAAATTTTAGCAAATTTAATTGAAACTATCTTCGATTTTTTTGGATTTTTTTAAAATTTTTTTTTTTATGAACGAAATTTTAGCAAATTTAATTGAAACTATCTTTGATTTTTTTGGATTTTCTTATAATTTTAAGTTTTATGAACTAAATTTTAGCAAATTTAATTTAAGCTATCTTCGATTTTTTTGGATTTTTTTACAAATTTTAATTTTTATGAACGAAATTTTAGCAAATTTAATTGAAACTATCTTCGATTTTTTTACAAATTTTAATTTTTATGAACGAAATTTTAGCAAATTTAATTGAAACTATCTTCGATTTTTTTACAAATTTTAATTTTTATGAACGAAATTTAGCAAATTTAATTGAAACTATATTCGATTTTTTTGGATTTTTTTACAAATTTTTATTTTTATGAACGAAATTTTAGCAAATTTAATTGAAACTATCTTCGATTTTTTTGGATTTTTTTAAAATTTTTATTTTTATGAACGAAATTTTAGCAAATTTAATTGAAACTATCTTTGATTTTTTTGGATTTTCTTAAAATTTTAAGTTTTATGAACTAAATTTTAGCAAATTTAATTTAAGCTATCTTCTATTTTTTTGGATTTTTTTACAAATATTAATTTTTATGTACGACATTTTAGCAAATATAATTGAAACTATCTTCGATTTTTTTGGATTTTTATACAAATTTTAATTTTTATGAACGAAATTTTAGCAAATTTAATTGAAACTATCTACGATTTTTTTGGATTTTTTTAAAATTTTTATTTTTATGAACGAAATTTTAGCAAATTTAATTGAAACTATCTTCGATTTTTTTGGATTTTTTTACAAATATTAATTTTTATGTACGACATTTTAGCAAATATAATTGAAACTATCTTCGATTTTTTTGGATTTTTATACAAATTTTAATTTTTATGAATGAAATTTTAGCAAACTTAATTGAAACTATCTTCGATTTTTTTGGATTTTCTTTAAATTTTTAAGTTTTATGAACTAAATTTTAGCAAATTTAATTTAAGCTATCTTCGATTTTTTGGGATTTTCTTACAAATTTTAATTTTTATGAACGAAATTTTAGCAAATTTAATTGAAACTATCTTCGATTTTTTTGGATTTTTTTAAAAATTTTATTTTTATGAACGAAATTTTAGCAAATTTAATTGAAACTATCTTTGATTTTTTTGGATTTTCTTAAAATTTTAAGTTTTATGAACTAAACTTTAGCAAATTTAATTTAAGCTATCTTCGATTTTTTTGGATTTTTTTACAAATTTTAATTTTTATGAACGAAATATTAGCAAATTTAATTGAAACTATCTTCGATTTTTTTACAAATTTTAATTTTTATGAACGAAATTTTAGCAAATTTAATTGAAACTATATTCGATTTTTTTGGATTTTTTTAAAAATTTTTATTTTTATGAACGAAATTTTAGCAAATTTAATTCAAACTATCTTCGATTTTTTTGGATTTTTTTAAAATTTTTATTTTTATGAACGAAATTTTAGCAAATTTAATTGAAACTATCTTTGATTTTTTTGGATTTTCTTAAAATTTTAAATTTTATGAACTAAATTTTAGCAAATTTAATTTAAGCTATCTTCTATTTTTTTGGATTTTTTTACAAATATTAATTTTTATGTACGACATTTTAGCAAATATAATTGAAACTATATTGGATTTTTTTGGATTTTTTTACAAATTTTAATTTTTATGAACGAAATTTTAGCAAATTTAATTGAAACTATCTTTGATTTTTTGGATTTTCTTTAAATTTTTAAGTTTTATGAACTAAATTTTAGCAAATTTAATTGAAACTATCTTTGATTTTTTTGGATTTTCTTAAAATTTTAAGTTTTATGAACTAAATTTTAGCAAATTTAATTTAAGCTATCTTCTATTTTTTTGGATTTTTTTACAAATATTAATTTTTATGTACGACATTTTAGCAAATATAATTGAAACTATCTTCGATTTTTTTGGATTTTTATACAAATTTTAATTTTTATGAATGAAATTTTAGCAAACTTAATTGAAACTATATTCGATTTTTTTGGATTTTCTTTAAATTTTTAAGTTTTATGAACTAAATTTTAGCAAATTTAATTTAAGCTATCTTCGATTTTTTGGGATTTTCTTACAAATTTTAATTTTTATGAACGAAATTTTAGCAAATTTAATTGAAACTATTATCGATTTTTTTGGATTTTTTTAAAATTTTTATTTTTATGAACGAAATTTTAGCAAATTTAATTGAAACTATCTTTGATTTTTTGGATTTTCTTTAAATTTTTAAGTTTTATGAACTAAATTTTAGCAAATTTAATTTAAGCTATCTTCGATTTTTTTTGATTTTCTTACAAATTTTAATTTTTATGAACGAAATTTTAGCAAATTTAATTGAAACTATCTTTGATTTTTTTGGATTTTCTTAAAATTTTAAGTTTTATGAACTAAATTTTAGCAAATTTAATTTAAGCTATCTTCGATTTTTTTGGATTTTTTTACAAATTTTAATTTTTATGAACGAAATTTTAGCAAATTTAATTGAAACTATCTTCGATTTTTTTACAAATTTTAATTTTTATGAACGAAATTTTAGCAAATTTAATTGAAACTATATTCGATTTTTTTGGATTTTTTTACAAATTTTTATTTTTATGAACGAAATTTTAGCAAATTTAATTGAAACTATCTTCGATTTTTTTGGATTTTTTTAAAATTTTTATTTTTATGAACGAAATTTTAGCAAATTTAATTGAAACTATCTTTGATTTTTTTGGATTTTCTTAAAATTTTAAGTTTTATGAACTAAATTTTAGCAAATTTAATTTAAGCTATCTTCTATTTTTTGGATTTTTTTACAAATTTTGATTTTTATGAACGAAATTTTAGCAAATTTAATTGAAACTATATTGGATTTTTTTGGATTTTTTTACAAATTTTAATTTTTATGAACGAAATTTTAGCAAATTTAATTGAAACTATCTTTGATTTTTTGGATTTTCTTTAAATTTTTAAGTTTTATGAACTAAATTTTAGCAAATTTAATTTAAGCTATCTTCGATTTTTTTGGATTTTCTTACAAATTTTAATTTTTATGAACGAAATTTTAGCAAATTTAATTGAAACTATCTTTGATTTTTTTGGATTTTCTTAAAATTTTAAGTTTTATGAACTAAATTTTAGCAAATTTAATTTAAGCTATCTTCGATTTTTTTGGATTTTTTTACAAATTTTAATTTTTATGAACGAAATTTTAGCAAATTTAATTGAAACTATCTTCGATTTTTTTACAAATTTTAATTTTTATGAACGAAATTTTAGCAAATTTAATTGAAACTATATTCGATTTTTTTGGATTTTTTTACAAATTTTTATTTTTATGAACGAAATTTTAGCAAATTTAATTGAAACTATCTTCGATTTTTTTGGATTTTTTTAAAAATTTTATTTTTATGAACGAAATTTTAGCAAATTTAATTGAAACTATCTTTGATTTTTTTGGATTTTCTTAAAATTTTAAGTTTTATGAACTAAATTTTAGCAAATTTAATTTAAGCTATCTTCTATTTTTTGGATTTTTTTACAAATATTAATTTTTATGTACGACATTTTAGCAAATATAATTGAAACTATATTGGATTTTTTTGGATTTTTTTACAAATTTTAATTTTTATGAACGAAATTTTAGCAAATTTAATTGAAACTATCTTTGATTTTTTGGATTTTCTTTAAATTTTTAAGTTTTATGAACTAAATTTTAGCAAATTTAATTTAAGCTATCTTCGATTTTTTTTGGATTTTCTTACAAATTTTAATTTTTATGAACGAAATTTTAGCAAATTTAATTGAAACTATCTTCGATTTTTTTGGATTTTTTTAAAATTTTTATTTTTATGAACGAAATTTGAGCAAATTTAAATGAAACTATCTTTGATTTTTTTGGATTTTCTTAAAATTTTAAGTTTTATGAACTAAATTTTAGCAAATTTAATTTAAGCTATCTTCGATTTTTTGGATTTTTTTACAAATTTTAATTTTTATGAACGAAATTTTAGCAAATTTAATTGAAACTATCTTCGATTTTTTTAAAAATATTAATTTTTATGGACGACATTTTAGCAAATTTAATTGAAACTATCTTCGATTTTTTTGGATTTTTTTACAAATTTTATTTTTTATGAATGAAATTTTAGCAAACTTAATTGTAACTATCTTCGATTTTTTTGAATTTTTTTACAAATTTTAATTTTTATGAACGAAATTTTGGCAAATTTAATTGAAACTATCTTCGATTTTTTTGGATTTTTTTACAAAATTTTGATTTTTATGAACGAAATTTTAGCAAATTTAATTGAAACTATCTTCGATTTTTTTGGATTTTTTTACAAATTTTTATTTTTATGAACGAAATTTTAGCAAATTTAATCGAAACTATCTTCGATTATTTTGGATTTTTTTACAAATTTTTAATTTTTATGAACTAAATTTTAGCAAATTTAATTTAAGCTATCTTCTATTTTTTTGGATTTTTTTACAAATTTTAATTTCTTTGGACGACATTTTAGCAAATTTAATTGAAACTATCTTCGATTTTTTTGGATTTTTTTACAAATTTTGATTTTTATGAACGAAATTTTAGCAAATTTAATTGAAACTATATTGGATTTTTTTGGATTTTTTTACAAATTTTAATTTTTATGAACGAAATTTTAGCAAATTTAATTGAAACTATCTTTGATTTTTTGGATTTTCTTTAAATTTTTAAGTTTTATGAACTAAATTTTAGCAAATTTAATTTAAGCTATCTTCGATTTTTTTGGATTTTCTTACAAATTTTAATTTTTATGAACGAAATTTTAGCAAATTTAATTGAAACTATCTTCGATTTTTTTGGATTTTTTTAAAATTTTTATTTTTATGAACGAAATTTTAGCAAATTTAATTGAAACTATCTTTGATTTTTTTGGATTTTCTTAAAATTTTAAGTTTTATGAACTAAATTTTAGCAAATTTAATTTAATCTATCTTCGATTTTTTTGGATTTTTTTACAAATTTTAATTTTTATGAACGAAATTTTAGCAAATTTAATTAAAACTATCTTCGATTTTTTTACAAATTTTAATTTTTATGAACGAAATTTTAGCAAATTTAATTGAAACTATATTCGATTTTTTTGGATTTTTTTACAAATTTTTATTTTTATGAACGAAATTTTAGCAAATTTAATTGAAACTATCTTCGATTTTTTTGGATTTTTTAAAATTTTTATTTTTATGAACGAAATTTTAGCAAATTTAATTGAAACTATCTTTGATTTTTTTGGATTTTCTTAAAATTTTAAGTTTTATGAACTAAATTTTAGCAAATTTAATTTAAGCTATCTTCTATTTTTTTGGATTTTTTTACAAATATTAATTTTTATGTACGACATTTTAGCAAATATAATTGAAACTATATTGGATTTTTTTGGATTTTTTTACAAATTTTAATTTTTATGAACGAAATTTTAGCAAATTTAATTGAAACTATCTTTGATTTTTTGGATTTTCTTTAAATTTTTAAGTTTTATGAACTAAATTTTAGCAAATTTAATTTAAGCTATCTTCGATTTTTTTGGATTTTCTTACAAATTTTCATTTTTATGAACGAAATTTTAGCAAATTTAATTGAAACTATCTTCGATTTTTTTGGATTTTTTTAAAATTTTTATTTTTATGAACGAAATTTTAGCAAATTTAATTGAAACTATCTTTGATTTTTTTGGATTTTCTTATAATTTTAAGTTTTATGAACTAAATTTTAGCAAATTTAATTTAAGCTATCTTCGATTTTTTTGGATTTTTTTACAAATTTTAATTTTTATGAACGAAATTTTAGCAAATTTAATTGAAACTATCTTCGATTTTTTTACAAATTATAATTTTTATGCACGAAATTTAGCAAATTTAATTGAAACTATATTCGATTTTTTGATTTTTTTTTACAAATTTTTATTTTTATGAACGAAATTTAGCAATTTTAATTGAAACTATCTTCGATTTTTTTGGATTTTTTTAAAATTTTATTTTTATGAACGAAATTTTAGCAAATTTAATTGAAACTATCTTTGATTTTTTTGGATTTTCTTAAAATTTTAAGTTTTATTGAACTAAATTTAGCAAATTTAATTTAAGCTATCTTCTATTTTTTTTGGATTTTTTTACAAATATTAAATTTTTATGTACGACATTTTAGCAAATATAATTGAAACTATCTTCGATTTTTTTGGATTTTTATACAAATTTTAATTTTTATGAACGAAATTTTAGCAAATTTAATTGAAACTATCTACGATTTTTTTGGATTTTTTTAAAATTTTTATTTTTATGAACGAAATTTTAGCAAATTTAATTGAAACTATCTTTGATTTTTTTGGATTTTCTTAAAATTTTAAGTTTTATGAACTAAATTTTAGCAAATTTAATTTAAGCTATCTTCTATTTTTTTGGATTTTTTTACAAATATTAATTTTTTATGTACGACATTTTAGCAAATATAATTGAAACTATCTTCGATTTTTTTGGATTTTTATACAAATTTTAATTTTATGAATGAAATTTTAGCAAAACTTAATTGAAACTATCTTCGATTTTTTGGATTTTCTTTAAATTTTTAAGTTTTATGAACTAAAATTTTAGCAAATTTAATTTAAGCTATCTTCGATTTTTTGGATTTTCTTACAAATTTTAATTTTTATGAACGAAATTTTAGCAAATTTAATTGAAACTATCTTCGATTTTTTGGATTTTTTAAAATTTTTATTTTTATGAACGAAATTTTAGCAAATTTAATTGAAACTATCTTTGATTTTTTTTGGATTTTCTTAAAATTTTAAGTTTTATGAACTAAATTTTAGCAAATTTAATTTAAGCTATCTTCGATTTTTTGGGATTTTTTTACAAATTTAAATTTTTATGAACGAAATTTTAGCATATTTAATTGAAACTATCTTCGATTTTTTGGATTTTTTAAAATTTTTATTTTTATGAACGAAATTTTAGCAAATTTAATTGAAAACTTTCTTCGTTTTTTTTACAAATTTTAATTTTTATGAACGAAATTTTAGCAAATTTAATTGAAACTATATACGATTTTTTTACAAATTTTTTATTTTTATGAACGAAATTTAGCAAATTTAATTGAAACTATCTTCGATTTTTTTGGATTTTTTTTAAAATTTTTATTTTTATGAACGAAATTTTAGCAAATTTAATTGAAACTATCTTCGATTTTTTGGGATTTTTTTACAAATTTAAATTTTTATGAACGAAATTTTAGCAATTTAATTGAAACTATATACGATTTTTTTGATTTTTTTACAAATTTTTATTTTTATGAACGAAATTTTAGCAAATTTAATTAAAACTTTCTCGATTTTTTTGGATTTTTTTAAAATTTTTATTTTTATGTACGACATTTTAGCAAA